>JAODAL010087120.1:0-10035 GCA_025379985.1 Phyllomedusa bahiana | reverse complement strand
TAGATTATCTTACTTAAGAAATCTATAAATCTTTGGAAATCCCACATTTCTTTTAACAAGTAGGGTGGGGCCCCATAGTTTGCAGCCAGAAAGAGGGGGAGACTCAAGTTGGGCCATCCTACCTATGGGGGCTAAAAAAACCAAACAAAGGGGCCTGATTTTGGGAAAAAGAAAGCTAGAAACGGGCCAAACAGACCCTAATTTTTCCCCACCCGCCTCGGGTTATTTTTTTTTTTATGTAGGAGGTGGCAATTTTCCACTTCATTAGGGTAAACTGAAATCAGACACCAGCCCTTTTGGGAAAAGAAAAGGGCCCAAACACCGGGCCTTTGGGGGGGGGGGTGGGGGGGGGGGGGGGGTGTACAAGAGACAAACCTTTTTAACTCAAAGAATTTTTAAGAAGATCTTTTTATACAGATGTCAAACACACAGGGAAGAAGTCCCTTTTCAAGGGACATTATGTGGTTATTTTCAGGTTTAGGTCCTTTTATAATTGACCCCAAAATTTGGATCTGTCCGGGAAAAACCTTTATAAAAAAGTACCCCCCAATCGCCTCCCGAGCACCACCCGCAGGTACCTTTGGGGAAATTTACATAGCTTTATTGAACCAATAGGCTGTCTGGGGAAAAGCATGGGTCCCCCAAGAGCAAGTTTTGGTAGGGCAATGGGGGGGGTGAAAGTTTTGGGCAAAAAACCCTTTTAAAACAGCTATCCCATAAAAATTAAAAAAGCGAAAGCGCGGGAAGGGGCCGATGACGGGTAAGAAAGCACTTTTTTAAAATCAGGAGGGGAAGGGGGAAAAGGAATAAAAATGGCAATTTATCTTTTCCCTTTAATACATTTTTTTTTCTACCTTAAACTTGCTCTGTTATAAACCCTTGTTTTACAGATTTTAACTTTTTTTTTTTTTTTTAAAACCGTGAAATTTTAAAAAATTGTTTCCCTTTTAAAAGTCGGAGCAAAACTTCCTTTTGAAGGAATACACCTTTAAAAGGGGCATTTGGGGTTTTTTAAATTCCCTTTTTCCCAACAAATTTTTTGGGTTTGTTTTTTTTTTTTTTTTTTAAAAGAAAAAACTGAAAATTGGGAAAAGGGGTCGGGCTTAAATTCATGCAAGTCTAGGTAAAAAAAAAAAAGCCCTTTTTCCCTTTAACAGTTTTTTTTTTTTTTTTTTTGTTTTAGTTGGAATTAACTTAAATTTGAAACAGAAAAGGTGAAAACCATGGTAGGTCACTCTAGGCCCTCCCCATCCTTTTATGTGGCCCACAAGAGTCTCCACAAAGCAAGCAGAGATGCACAAGGTCTGGAAACAGAAGGCCCAACTGTCTACTTGCCCCAGAGGGTGCAAATAGCACTGGGCAGAGGGGGTTGGCGATTTCTTGGATTAGGAGCTCTGGTTTGCACACAGTACCTGCTCACAGGTACGATCCACTAAACCCAACAGGGCAAAAGTAACAGCTCTGCAGCCCTACCACGACCCCAACAAATGCCTTGGATACAAATCTCACAACCGCGCGCGCTCGGTCAATAGAGGCCTTTGCATATCGAAAAGAGGAAGTTTGATAGTTCTGATCTAGGTTTTTAAACTATAAAAGCCATTTAGACCTCATTGACTAGAGCAACCAAAGCAACTCTTTACGCTCTAAACTGGCTCTGGAACGAGGAAAGCCCAGTTGTGATTGATTACTATAGTCAACATGGTAAATTCTATAGTTAATCTAGGCAGAAGAAGCCTTTGTCCATTGCAAACAATTCCACTTTTCTCAACAGTTTCCGGCTGCGATGGGCAACGAGTTCAGATAGCCAATGAGTACTTGCCTGCAGAGTGATCAGTATCCATACAAAACGTGCTGTTATATCCTTAACACTGTTAAAAGTCAAACCCGCCAGAGATCTCTGATAGGCCCCACTGTTTCGGTCGTCACTTATGGTCAAAATATAATTTCCACCATTAATTGTTTTACACCTGTCAATCCCATACAGCAAAAGCAGCCATTGTGGTCGGGGTTTTTGACAATTATAGACCGATGTGAAAATGAAATCAAAGTTTTCACCAAAAAAGGTGAATTATTATTTTTTTTTAAAAAAAGGGTTTTGTTATAAAATGTCATTTATAGTTAAGCAACACAAGTAGTAAGTATTTTACAAGATCTGTGATTAGGGAGTAGAGAAGTCTACCATTGTTTTGTTTCATTTTTATTGTATTTAAAGAGTGTTATATTTGGGATGGGGTAAGGGTAACAAATCAATGTTTATATACCGGTCCTCCGTGTCATCTTTAAGGTAATAGAAGGGCATTAAACGCATGACCATAAGTGCAGATGCTAAAGAAGCGATAGGTACTGAGTAGAGCCCTAATTCCAATTTCTCACGCTGTGTGGCAAGTCTAAATTACCATATTTACTATTGGGATGGTGGTTGAGGTTGGGTTCACAGGCTGCATTTTTAATTGTGCTACCGCATACTGAACCACATCAAAAAGCACTTTTTTGGTGGGATGCAAATGTTTTTAACCCTTACCTGTGCATCGTCTGCCATATTACATTTTTTTTTGGTTTTAGTTTTTCCTCCATGCTTTCCAAGAGCCAAAACTATTTTTTCTATCTAAGCCGCCACAGGAGGGCTTGTTTCTAGTTGGACAAGATGTACTTTAACAGTGCCATTGACTGCACCATTTAATGTAGTGGCAGACCCCCCTAAAATTCAGGGGGTAGAAAGAATTTAAAAAAAAATTAAAAAAATGCAAAAACCACAATTGTCACTTGGAGGGGAGGGAGAGGGAATATTAACTTTTTTCTGGTATTCAGCACTTCATAAAAGTGACCTTTGATCTGTAATTGTGCTAGGTCGCCAGTTACAAGACATTGGTGGTAAGTATGTGAACATTGGAGGTTTTTTAGAGTATTTTTATTTTCTTTCCGAAAAAAAAAAAGTTTCTATTTTAAATTTACTCTATATGTTATAATGTACCAAAAATATTGTTTTTTGACGGACAGTCAGATCGGACCATGTCTAAAGGTGCTTTTTGTTGATACATGAAAATGTATTTATTTTTCCGGTGTCTCAAAATTACCAAGAACTGCAAATTTGGCATTCTGAATTCTTTTCTATACTGCGTGATCACCATACAGGATAAATGTCATTTTATGGAGGTGGCAAAGCAAATTATAAGCAACTTTATTTGAAAAATAGCAAGACTGGGTGCATTCTGAACTTAACAAAAATAAAAACAATATTTTTAAAACATTTTGCCCCCCCCCATAGGAGACTTTAGTACTGCTATATTGTCTAACTGCATTTACACTCTCCTAAATTAAGCCCATTTACTTCCAACGGTTGGGCAGATATGATGTACTTCTAGTTTTAGCCAGTCATGGCAGCCAAACACCCCATCACATTGCAAGGGAGCTACAATGGACTGCGGCCCATGAGCTAATAATTTAGACACCGTGGTCAGGTTTACCAGGTGTCTTTGTGGCCTAAGACGACGCAAAAGCTCCCATCTGTTAGATACTGCCGCTAACAGCCGGCACCTGCCACGTAAGGCGACCGCTCAGTGAACAAACCTACGAGAGTTTGTTCGCGAGAGTTTTGCTGCATACATATTCTGATGGAAGGTGGGAAAAAAAAATGGCACCATGGCAACCTAGCCTCAGTGGTTAGATGGTCCAATGTCTGATGAAGAATTATTCCAAAACTTCTGCAACCCTGGACATCAGTACACAACCAAACAGGAAAGCCCTTTCTTAAAAGTTGCCTGTAATAAATTTTATACATTCATACTTTCTCCATCTTTTTTCTTGTCTTCGAATATGCAGTCTCGCTAGAAGAATAATACAATTCCTGTCACAAATTTATATATAGTATATAAATCATATATAAAAGTTAGATATAGTGATATATATATATATATATATATATATATATATATATATAAATAAATTTCTGCAAAGGAGGAAGTGGAGTTTCAATGGAAGAAACCTTTTGCAGCAATAAACAAGTGCAGATAACATGGGACATGCTCCGCTTCCCCTCTGCGGATCAGCTACGGGTGGAATGACCCTAGAGACAGTCCTGACTCAAAAAATCTCAAATTGAAGGAAGAGACTGGCTAGAGAGTTTCAGAAAGAAACCAGTGCAACCGTAGTATAGAAATTGGACCTGAATTACGAAGACAGAAAGTGTGGGTCATATGTATGTTTAAAGACAAGACAGGTAACAGATAATGTGTCATTGTGTTAACCCAAGTTGAGAGATCTGGTAAAGTCACCCTGGCATGTAATAACCAGCATGTAACAAACAAGGTTAAAAAAAATAGAAAAAAAAAAAAAAAGAAAGTGTGGGGGTGTGAGTGAAGTCTGGGTGTGGTTTATGAACAGACCCACTTTAAAGTTCCTCTTCGACACCAAGTCCCCAGAACAAAAACACTGAAGCCTCCACCACAAGTACAGTCCACGTTATTCATGACAGCCCAATAAACTCTACTCTTAAAGCAGACATTTTGTGGTGGCTCGTTACAGTGGAGATTCTCCGGCCAGATTCATTGACCGCGCCAACTCCTCTGCGCGCGACTTGGAATAAAGTTACCAAAAACAAGAAAAAAAAAAAAATATAATTATATACTACTCTTTCATTCAAACCCCTTCACATTCGGGAGCCTCTCTCTTGCAAGATCTGAAAGACAATATTAGGTATAGAGGAGTGAATCATGGCAAAAACAGAACAGGAGATTAACACACTCAAGGAACCTTACAGGTACAGAAAAAACCAAGGATTTAAACCTCGTTCTACAGCATGCTAAAGACACCAGGGACAGCAACTTACACACATAAAAGAATTTCATTTCTATGGAAATGCATCACTCTCGTCCATGGGACATGCCCGATACTGCAGTTCAGCCAGTCCCATTCACAAGAGTGGTGCAGTGTCCTGAGAGGGTGAAATAGGAACCTAAGTAGACCCATAACATTTTAGAGGAGATCAGCAAGTCTCACTATACAGAAATAGTGAAGCTTCAGGGCTCCTAAGGGCATGTTCACACGACTTCTTGTGGCGTGTATAGTACATGCCCTCAAGACACCAGGGTGTTTTGGAAGCACACTCGAGCCGCGTTCACCAGATCAACAGTCCGATTAGCAACATAATTCCAAAGCCACCTTGGGGGTGGTGGGGACCACAATCACATGTCTAACAATTGGACCCTTTCACTTCTCTCTCCCCCGGGTCACCGAAATCCGTATTAACGCACCATGAGAGCCACACGTGAAATTACAACTTAATTTCGACAGCGCAATTCACTAAACCACATATAAAGTCGGAAATAACTGCGAAAATGGAGCCGCCTGCAATTAAGCATAAAAACAAAGCCCGCAGTGCACATAGACGGCTACAAGAGATGTTCAAGGTATGGACATATTTTCCCCCCCTCTTTTCTGTAAACCTACAAAAGTTTCAATAGTTGGTAATTTTGTTCTAGATCTGAACACCATTTCACTGACCAGAGCTCCATGGTTAAAATCTGCTGAAGGCATATGGACTAAACCACAACCAAATGGGGGACAAAAGACGAGTTTCTTATACTAGAGATAGTTTAAATGGACTGTTATCGCGATCATCAGTCTTCGGGCTGTTTTCTTGAAGCTTGATTCTCTCATTTCCCCTGAAATCCAGGGGCGATATTCTTCCCCTCCGCAGCTGGCGTTTCTTAACTGAAGGTGATACATCATCCCCCTCCTTCACTGTATCATTAGGCCTCAAGCTTGCGCGCTTTCCCGAGTCAGTGTGGCTCTTCCCCACCTCTGTGGGAGTCCACATGTCACAATTGTTACCATATCTAGTGCAGTCTATTCTTTGTAATAGCTGTTTTGTTTAACCTACCAAATCCCAAATTCTAGACCAGCCTTCTATGAACTGCAGAGCACTGATACTCTTCTCCTCTCACAGCAGGAGGTTGTTCTTCAGGTTGAGATGAACAAGCACAGATCTCCCTGCGTATGTTTAAACACGCAGAGCATTAGCACCGAGGCACAATTCTGCTGTTTTTAATTGTAGAAGCAGCTGAAGGGTTTCTGGCAAGCTGCTGGCTTGTGCATAGTGAAATGCTCCCGGCCCCTTCATTCTGAGTGAGAGAGGCAGGAATCGCGCCCACTGTAGAATCGATCGGGGCACAGACAGAATGGTAAATTAGTAGAGCCATCAGCCAATGAAATGAATGGCGAAGAGAAATCCCTACCGGACACTAGGGGAACAGTGTTTTACAGAAATAGAAGATACAGGGAACAGGTGCGAAAACCAAGACAGCCTGGCTAATGACACTCCACAATTCAAGTTGCCTTGTTTTCACTGTCCCCTTATTCTGAAGGCCATTTAATGAATTTCTACAACCTCTTTAAACCAAACGGCAGCCACAGCTACAGCAAAACTCAATACAAAACTCCCCAGCATATCCCAAGACGAGGCCACTAAGCAAGATTGTAATGTCTTTCTGGCATCAGCGGGCAGAGCCACATGTTTAATGACTCCGTGTCTTAGACAATAAACAGTATCAGCTAGGATCCCAGGCACACCCCAACTGAGCTGACGTTGTCAGGGCAGAACATTCTCTAGACATCAATAAAACGAACAGTGACGTGCTAGAAAATATGGGATCTAAAAGAGTAGTAAGAATAGGCGGCCAAAAGTGTTATTGGGGGAGGGTTGTGGACACAGTGTACTCCCCTTCACCAGGCCAAGTGCTGCTTTCCTCTGGTCTTCTACTTATACACTCTGACAGGCAGTGGTCATGTGCCAGCTGTTTACATCACTGTGCGGAAATCAGTGAAGTGGTCCTGTGCCCATTTGAAGAGTAGCCTACACCAAAAACTGGAGAGATGCAGCGCTGGGACTGAGGGTATAGGATGGAGATTCATAAATTTAGATATAACGCATGTGAACATGATACAAGGTGATGGGATCGAGAGACAGGGGGAGATCCACAAAATGTGCCTAATGGAGGAGATAAATAAAATGGTCCCGGACTTTCTTGCTGAAGACTTTGTAGCACTAAGTAGGGCTGTGGAGTCGGTAAGCCAAAGCTCCGACTCTCAAATTCTATCCTGACACGCAGAGCTCCTGACTCCCTCACACATGGCGCATGTTTAAGTGGATAAAACTTTATCTGTAGGAGAACAGAAGTAAGACCTTCCGACTCTTTTATCACCTATGGTACATATAATCAAGCTATTAGGGTAGAACATACACTGACAGCAAAAGGGTAACAATGTTGTTATAACATTTGACTTCTCAGGCTCCATGTCTCCGAACACGCATTGAGGTCGCAGCCATCGATCCTGGTCAAGTATCCAACATCTTTGGCTGTGAAACCTCCCCATATCCTCAGGCTTCCTCCACTGAACCTGACAGTTACTTCAATTTCTCAATCCATTAGCCCCCTTTCCCTTGATTCTTCCAAACCCATTTGCACCCATCAGAGCCCGTCTATTGACTTTCATCTCATTGCTCCAAATCCCCCGTTATCTCAATATCCATTTTTTATTCACTTTTTGTCAAAACTCGTCTGCTTAATGCGTCTTAATAAGGGTAATTTGAAGTGAGGCTCTCTTCACCCTTCTTTATCGGCCATCATCTCAGATCTGTGAGTCGCCGTTGCTCCGTGCCTATTAGGGAATGTGAGAACATGTTGTGTAGATTTGTCCCACCGACCAGGAGCAAAGCACTAACAACGCAGTACAATGATAAGAATCTGATAGAACTCATAGATGCTACATAGGTTGATAGGTAAAAGTTACGTAGGAGAGCCAGCATGCATTGTCTATAAAATTATGAGAGTCGCTTTGAAAGCTGCAGTGGATAACGGTTAGATATGAGCCCGAAAGCTCACAAAGTCCAATAACATTGTTACCCTATTTGCTTTTTGATGAGTAATAAATATATTATTAATAAGGACGATTTTTGAACCATAAAAATCTTTAATAAAATTGTAAATATAAGTGAAAAATGTTGCCCGAATCGGTCAATCTGCTTTGCTATGGGAGCGAAATCTTTTCCCCTGGGGCAGCGCTATTGCCCTGCGTCCATGTCATCAATTACCCTCCTCATGGTGATGAGCTGAAGATATGGAAGCAGCAGCCCGCCGGACAATACCCAATTCACTCTATGCTCTTTGCACTGCATTGAACTAGCTGTCCCAAAAAAATTCTTTTATATTTTAGGAGTGGGTCCTTTTTTTTTTTCCCCAAAAACTCCGACCCTGAAAAAATTTGGGGCCCCCAAAACCCTCCCCCCGGGGCCCCCCTGGCACCAAGGAGTACTCCCCAAGGTTCCCATAAAAAGCAATTTATGTTTTATGTATTCTTTTGAAAATTTGGCTCTCTTCCCTTTTGGGTCCCCCAAACCCAAAATTTGGGCAGGGAGGGAAAAAAGGGGAACAATATCAGCAATGAAACCCGGGTTTTTTTTTTCGATTTGTTTACCTTTCCCGGGGGTTTGCTTAATAGTTTTTTTGGGAAGATCCTCACAAAGACCATGCGAAAAGGAGAGAAAATCTTTCAGCATTCCGGCCTCCCTGTTTCATTTTAAATTGGTAAAATAGCTTTTTGTGCCAGAACATTCTTTTTTAAAGGACTGTAGTTTGTCTGGGTTTCCTTACAAATTTTCAAGGACTTTCCCCCCTTTTGACTCAGGTTTTTTTTGTACGGGTTAAAATATAAAATGGGCCAGGAATACTCCCTAGACATTTAAAACGATTACAGGTTTAGGGAGGGGTTTTGTTTTTAACAAGCTGACCTTGGGGGGTTTTGGGGGGGTTGTCAGGGCCTCCAATTTAAAGGGGGCCTTTTAAACATTTTTGGCATTTGTAGTGCGGGGACGGGGCCTGTTGCTAATAGGGTTTCCCTGAAAAAAGGAAAAAAAGAAGGACCTTGACCAAAAGGGGATGGTTTTTTTGGGGGCTTAGCCCATCCCCCGGGTTTAAAAGGGTTTTTAAAGGGGCCCCAACCCCCCCCCCTTCCGGGGGTTTTTTTTAAAAATTTGAGAAGGTTCCCAAATTTTAATATCCACAAACCCCCCCATCATATAGGGGGGATGGGCAAAATTATTAAAAAAGGGAAAGGGTAAAAAAAAGACTAGGGGAATTTTTGCTCCCAAATGAGGTGTGTTTTAAAGGGGAAAGAAGGAAATTTTCAATCCTTTGGGGGCCGGAAGGGGACCGGGAAATTTGGGTTTTTGGGCCGGGAAATACGGGTTTTTTTTTGGGGTTTGGATTCTTTTGGGGTTTTTTTTTTTTTTTTTTTTTTTTCATTGCCATATTTGGAAAAATCGGGGTTTTGTTGGGTTTTTGGTTTTTTTTTTTCCCCTCTTTGTTATGGGCCCCTAATTGGCTTCTGCCACCAGGAGGGGTTTTGGGGGGGTTTTGTTCCTCCCTGGGATAAAGGGCCCGGGCGGGGGGGTTTTTAGAAGGGGGTTTTTGGACTTCTGGGGCCCCCTTTTGTCTTTTTTTAAAGTGTTAATGTTCCATGGCTTTTTTTAATACTTTTTTTTTTTTCAGTTTGGGAAAAATTTTATTCAAAAGATTTTACTTTAAAAAGCATCCAACACGTACCCAAAAGGGGTTGGGGAAAGGGGAGCGGGGAGGGGTTTGGGGGCGGTTTTTTGGGGGTTTGGTTTGGAATGGGGGGGTTTTGGAGGAGGTTGTTTTTTTGGGAGGGAAAATTTTTTTTTTGGGGTTTTGATTTGGGAAAATTTATTAGTTTTTTTTTGGGGCCAAAGGGGTTAAAAAAAAGGTTGGGGAAAAGGAAGGTTTTGGGTTTTTAAGTTTTTTGGCCTTTTTGTTTTGGAAGGAAAATTTTTTTTAATTAGGGTTTTTTGGGAAAGTAAGTTTTAAAAAATTTTTTTTAAAATTAGAAAAATGGGGATTTAAAAAATTTGTTTTTAAAAGTATGGGTTTTGGGGCCCTTTTGGGGCCCTTTAAAAAAAGGGTTTTGGTTTTTGGGGTTTTTTAATTTGGGTTAAAGGGAAAAGGTTTAATTTTTGAAAAT
>JAODAL010087119.1:0-10035 GCA_025379985.1 Phyllomedusa bahiana | reverse complement strand
AAACACGCATCCATTTCACATGGCCCACACTCCTTTTGTAACATACCCTTGTGCTTTGAACATATTTTTGTTGTCAAAAAAATAAATGAAATTTATCGAAAATGATATTTTTTTGTGAGGGGTTTTGGGAGGGGCCAATGAAATCTGCCCGGGGGGCCATAATGCCCAAAAGACGCTCTGGCAACAGGTTTGTGGGGGTTGGGGGGGCAGCAGGTTATTTAGATTATCGGTCCTAAAGAAAAGGGTTTTCGGTTTACTTTTGAAGAGGGTTTGAAAGTAAAGAGTCTGAGGTGTTGGGGGCAGTGAGCCCAAGTGGGGGGGGAAGCACGAGAGAAGTCTTGGAGATGTTGGTGAAGAGTTACATGGAAGAGCAAGAAAAAGGGTCCGTGGGGAAAGATAAGGGTGGGGTCGGGGATGGAGGAGAGAGATGACGGTGTTGAATAGTTGTCTAAGGCTGTGTGACAGAGAGGATATGAGAGTGGTGGCAGAGTTGAGTGCAGACCTGAATTTGAGGAGTGATTGTTTGTATGAGTTGAAGTCATCTTTGGAGCGGGTTTTTCCTCCGCAGTTTTTTAGCAAAGGGTGGAAGCTTTCCCTAACTCTTAGTCGGATCTGTGTCCGGGGGTTTTGTCTATTGTTTTTGGGGTTCTGTTTGTTGAGAGGAACGACCATATCAAAACTGGAGGTAATTGTGTTGTAGAAAGCAGTAGCTGCATCTGGGTCGTCAAACGAGGATATAGTAGATAGAGTCAGAGAGAATGTGATTGTTAAAGGGGTTGTCTCACAACGAAGATATATTTTGAAAATGGGGGGCCAAAAATCAAAGGATGTCGTCCGGGGGTTTATATTGGCAAAGTGTCCCTTTTTTAAAGGGGCTGGTTTACATGTGCTTTAGAAAGGGGTTTTTGTTTACGGGTCAGGGAAAGCTTCTGTCCGCCCGGGTCGTGCCTGCAAAGGAAAGGCAGTGAAGAGGAGGGGCGGGATGTGTTATTGGCAGGCAAGGAAGAACAGTGAGAGGACATGCAGGGGGTTTTTGTGTATTTTCCCCTTTTCTGCCCCCCTCCATACTCCCTGGGTGCCAATACACACATCCCGTGGTGCCAATAAAAAACCCCCCCCCCTCTTCACTGCCTTTGTCCCTGCATTCACTGCCTCAACAACCCCCCCGCAAGTTCCCTGCTTCTCCTCCCGGGCCCGCCAAAACACAAAACCCGCCCCTCCCTTCACTGCCTTTCCTTTCATGTCCCGACTCAGGAAAACTTCCCTGACCAGTAACAAACACCGTTGAAAAAGCACATTTTTAAACCGGGCCTTTTCTTAAAACCTGCACTTTGCCAATAGAAACCCCAAGCGTCACCCTTAAATTTTTTTGGCCCCCACTTTTTTAAACAAATCTTCGTAGGAAAAAACCCCCTTTTAAAGGTCTTGGAGGTTCCTGCGGGGGTCCACTAGATTTGGGATAGGAGGGATAAGTGGGGTGGAGAGATAAACGAAGAAGAGAGTTTGAGATGTTGGATAAGGGGCAGAGGAGATGAGATCCAGTGTGTGTCCGCCTTTATGAGTGGCTCCAGAGGTCCACTGCGGGAGACTGAAGTCTTGAATGATAGGAGTTTGCTGGCAGACAAGTGGGAAGTAAAAATAGAGTTTTAAAAGTCTTCCCTGAAAATATTGGGGATATGGTGGAAAGAAAGTGGAAAGCCAGGAAGCAAAGTGGTTAGGAAGGCGGGGGGCAAGCTTGGGGGTCGAGATGACGGCCATTGGAGGCTGGGGGGGATAATTCCCAGAGTGCACCTTGAATGGTGAGGGAAGGTAGGGGTGGGATATGGACAAAGGAAACAGGTATCTAAAGGCAAAAGGGCGACACTCCACCATGTTTTGGTTCCCGGGGAGGGAAAATTTGGGTTAAATTAAAGGCCCCCAAGGGAAACCAGCGGGGGAGGCGAGTCGTGGCTCAGCAGGTTTCCCTAAACCAAGGAAGGATGAGTTATGTGAAATAAAGAGGTCGTGTATGTAGGAGAGATTGTTGCACACAGACCGTGCATTCCAGAGAGCTCCAGAGAGACACATAGACAGGGTCAATGGAATAGGTTTTAAGATTAAGGGGTCAAAATAGTTTGTAGTGACAGATCTGAAAGGGGAGTTTAAATAGGGGAATGTGCTTTTTGGGGCCCTTTGGGGTTTTTGGGGTTTATGCCCCAAAAGCAGCCAGGGGGAGCGAGAAAGGGTCAGAAGGGGGGTTTAGGATATCAATTTTTTTGGGCCCATGGTCTTTTTACTGAGGAAAGCTTTGGGATAGTGGGAAACAGAATGGGTAGAAGCGGGACAGATGAGGGGTTTTAAAATTTGGAAAAGAAATAAGAGCTCTTCCCCAGCAAAGGGGTTTGGGGGAGAGGCTTTAGGGGGCGAAAATGTTTTATTTTGGTGCTCAAAACACCATTTTTTTTTTTTTTTTTTTAAATTGAAATTTTTATTAAAAATTTCCAGGTTTTACCAATAAACAACATTTCAAAAGATAAAACATGCGTATTACATAGGGAGAGGTCGCTTGTGCATTCTCTAAGCAAACATTTTTTTTAATTTTTATTTTTTTTTAAAGGGCAAAAATTTTTTAGAAAGGTTGAATGCGCCGGAATCAAATAAACCTGTTTTCTGGGGGGTCATAGTTTTAAAGCGCTTTCTAGTTTACTAAGCGGAAATTCTCTCAGGAAAAACTCTTGAAAAGTGTTTCTACCTTTTCCGCAGTAATGCGCCGGGAAATTTGCCCCCCTAAAACACATAATTGTTGAAACCAAATGCAGGTAGGGGAAATCCGGGGCCCCCGCAAGGTTGGTGTAACCCGTCCCGGGGGACGGAATCTAAGTGGGAAGGGGGTTTTTTTTTCACCGGGCCCGCCCCCAAAGCGGGATGGACTTGTTTGGGCGGGGGGAAGAATTTCCCGGTCGCCCATTTGGGTAAATTGTTTGCGGTGGAAACCAAGGCAAGTACGGGGGTTTAAAAACCCGTGGGACTTTAGGCGAAGTCGGGGGACGGGCAAGGGGTTTCGGGGAAGGCGGAAAGGGTTTTTCGTGGCAAGACACAGGAGCGGAGTGGGTTTCGGAAAAAATCGGAATTTCCCGGAAAACGGGGCAGAAGAAGCTTTTCTGAAGGAAAAGTAACGAAACCTAAAGTTTCCGGCAAAGGTGCCCCGGAAAAAAGGGGGGTTTTAAATGGGTTCCCCCTGCCACCTTAACCAATAAGGGGGGAAACTCCCCCTTTTAAAAACCCTTAAAGGAAGGGGGCAGCGCGCTCCGGGCCCGGGGCCAGGGACAAGGAGGACGCGGGAGGCGGAAAGGGGGTAAGCGGGCAGCCAAACCCCGGGCCCCCCCGCGGGACCGGCGGGGGCCGGGCCGGCCCCAGGCCCGGGTGGCCCCGCACAAAGTGCGCCCGCGCCCTTTTCGGGGGGCTGGGGACCACCGTGACGTCCCCCCCCCCCCCGGGCCCTTCCTCCTTTTTTCTGGTTCGGAAAAACCGAAAATAAGGGGACCGCGGTCCAGGATTTTTTTCCACGGGTTCCCTGATTCTCCCCCTGGCCCCCGAAACCCCCCCCCAATCCCCCAAAAAATTGCCTTTTAACCATAAGGCCCCTCATAGCCAAGATTCTTTGACCAAAAATTTTATGTTGGGGGGCTACAGACTTAGGAGGGGAGGGACAACTTTTCTGGAGAAGGGGTTTTCAAACACACGGGCTTCAGGGGGATTCGGGGAAAAGAATTAGGATCCGAAGGGTGGGGGGGGAGTGGGCTATAAGAAAATGGTTTAATTCGGTCAGGATTCAAAGGGCCCCGGAAAAGGGGTTTGGACCCGGTTGTAGCTGGGGTTTTTAACCCCT
Organism: Phyllomedusa bahiana; assembly: GCA_025379985.1. Classification (NCBI taxonomy): domain Eukaryota; kingdom Metazoa; phylum Chordata; class Amphibia; order Anura; family Hylidae; genus Phyllomedusa; species Phyllomedusa bahiana. Next base: position 6,167 of record JAODAL010087119.1, on the reverse strand, counting down.
GACAAAATTTGGCGGACAGCCGACTTTGTCCCCCGGGGGAAAGGGTTGGGGGGGGGGTCCCCTCTTTCTGCCCGCCTGGGCCTTTCATAGGGGGCGGCGGCAGCTCCCAGGACTGCGAGTCTGCTCCAAAGATCCAAATTTTAAAGTGGGTGGACAAAGGCACCCTTCATGGGGCCCCGGGGGAGGAGGAGGGAAGGGGGAAGAGGGGGGGGGGGGGTTTTTCCGTCAAAAACAAAAAAAAGGGGGAAAAGGCCCGAAGCCCCAGAATCCGGGTGAGTTTTTATGAGAATTCCCCCGGGGGGTAGGAGGTGGGCCCAAATTTTCCGGGCGAGAAGAAAAAAAATTGGAACGTAATTTAACTGCCCAAAAATTGTTTGACCCTCTTTTCCTCCCGAAAAAGATTGGGGAGGGTTTGGATGCGAAAAGTAAAATTACTTCACCGAAAATGGGGAGCAAGTGCCCCGCCAAAAACTTGGACCCCCGAATCCCCCCAAAGGGTTCGGAGGGTTTGTGCGGGGGCCCAAAACCGTGCAGGCGGAAGATTTTGGGGACTAAAGTCCGGGGAAGGCAAGACTTTGGTGCAAGGAAAAACCCCGGCAGGGGGACAAAAGTGTGAAAACTTCAAACCCCCTACCCTTTAATGACCCAATCCCGGTTTACCCGAAGAGGGGTTGGGAAGGTCGGTGAAAAATCCACCCGGCCCAAAAGGGGCCCCCTGGAGTACTGGGTGTGGGGAAGGGGTCGAAAGCAGCCCGGGGGGGCCCGTGGGGGGCCCACCTTTTTTCCCGGGCAAAAAGGGTACCAGGCATCCAGAATTTTCCTTATATCTTTAGCCACCCCGGCCACCATTTAAAACCAGGAGATAAAATTGGAACGCCCTTTGGCGGGCCCCCCCGGTTTGCCCTTCCAAACAACGGCATTGTCCCCAATTCAGGATTCTTTGGCAGTGAGGGCCCCGAACGTGGGTCTTCCCAGGAGGTATCTGCCGAAGGGGGGGCCGGGTTGCTGGGGAAATCGGGGGCCGTTCCCGGGGGGTTTTTTAATTTGTGGGGGGGGGGCGGGCGGCTCCTCTCCAGGGGGACGTCAGATGCGCGAGAGAGAGCATCGCCCTGATTTTTCTTTTCAGCAGGGGGGAAAATGGACCCGGAAAAGGTCAAATCTAAAAAAAGAAAAGAGACCCCCCCGTCCCTTGCCGGGGGTTGAGGCGCTGGGCCAGGGGGGGAAATGAAGTTTTTTGTAAACCCGTAAGTACCCAGAAAGGTTTGACAAAGTCCCACCAAAAAGATGCCCCCACTTTTCCCAGGGCCACCCTTGTTTTGGGGTTTTAATTCTGGCCCCCAAATTTACCAATAGTTCCTCTCCCCCGGGACGAGAAGGTCTTGGAGAAGAACCCGAAAAGGTGAGGGTTCCCCCCCTTGGGCCCTTTTTTGGGTTTGGTAAGGATAGCTCCGGCCCCCACAAAAAGAGGCATCCACCTCCAGAGGAAAGGGTTTTCCCCAAGGGTTTCGGGGGCGTGAAAAAATTTGGGTTTGGGGGAAAGCAAAGGGCCGGCTTCAGATCTGGGGGGGGGAGGCTCTTTCGGCCCCCGGTGGCCAACACTTGGGATTAGCCTTTTTCCTGGTGAGGGCCACGATAGGAGCCACAGAGTAGAGAAAGAGGTAAAAAAACTGTGGGATAAAAATTTGCAAAAGCCCAAAAAAGTTTTTGGCTGGGAACCCAAAAGGTTCTGGGCCATTGAAGATGCAGCCCAGTTTCCCGTGGGATCCATTTGTTAAAACCTGGGGCGGAAAAGATGTAACTGGGAAAGGCCCAAGACGGGTTTGGTGGAACAAACACTTCTCTAATTTTGGGCTTTAACAGGAAAGGGTTTTGGTTTTTTTGCGAAGGGTTGCAGGACTGGGGTTACCTGTGAAAGATGGGTCCGGGGTTCAGGGGAAAAAAAGGAATGTCCCCGGGGTAAACGATGAAACAGGTTTGGCGGGCCCCCTAAAGATGCTTTAACGAACTCAGAAAAAACCGCGGGGGCTTTTGCCCACCCAAAATTTGGCATTACCGGGTTTACTAAAATTTTGGCCTCGGGGTATTAAACGCAGTTTTCCAACTAATCCCCCTAAAGGATCCTGATGAGATTGAAATCCCCCCGCGGGCCCAATTTGGGAGAACCCCTTTTGGCCCCCCGGGTAAAGGGCCCCAAAGAGTTCCTTAATTAGTGGCAAGGGGGTCCCGGGTTTTTCACGGTAATCGGGGAAAAACCCCCGGTATTTCGTTTGCAAGGACGGGGGAAACCCAATCCTTTTTCTGAAAGAAAAAAAAACCCGGGTCCGGGGGGTGATGAGGTTTGCGAAAAAAAAAACCCTTTTGCAGGTTCTCAGGATTTGTCCGACATGGCCTGATACGGGTCGGGAAAAAAGGGGGAAAAACCTTTTCCCCCCGAGGAGGACGGCCCCAGGAGGAGGCCCTTTGGAAAGTCATAGGGGGGGTTGGGGGGGAAGGGATTGGGCCCCTGTTTTTTCCCGAAAAGACGTCCGGAAAAGCCCCGGTATTCTCCCGGGAAGCCCGGGCCCGGGGCCCCCTTAAAAAGGGACTGGAGGGGGTGTCCCCCGGACGGGCCCTGGGGAAAATGGAGACGGCGTTTTGGGGCATTTGGGAACCCCCGGGTTTAAACCCCCCCGGTTTCTCCCATTTAAAGGGGCCCCCGGGGCGGGGAGCTGCACCCAAAGGGAAAAGGACCCAAGGGATCGCTGAAACGCCCCCCCGGGGGGGGACAAAAAAGGTGTTCCCCTCCTTGTTAAACCCCCTATGCGGGGGGGCAAGGGCTTGGTTCTTCCCGAAGGGCCTCACTAAGAATTTCCCGCCACTCAAGGGGGGATATCCCCGGGGGGCTTCTCCAAAGGGGGTCCGGAAGGGCCGTTACGGGGAAAACCAGGGGGGGGGAAATTTAAATTTCCCCGGGGACCCGGCCAAAGAAAGGCGGGAAAACCCGAAAAGTGAGTTGGGCCCCAGACAACCTTTGCCCCTCCATAGAAAGGCGGGGGGAGAAAGTGTTCAAAAACCTAGGGCCCGGCCTTCCGACATAACCTGGGTGGGGGCCCCGTTTCCCTGCCGTGAGGGCGAAGCGGGAAAACCTTGGGGAAAAGTGATCCGGGCTGGCACAGAAAAGGCCCACAATTTTTTCTGCCCGGCGGGGGACGGGCCCCCTGTTCGGGGACAGGGGGGGGCCCGGTCCACCGCATGGGTTCAAAAATGGTGGGAAAGGGAAAAGTGGCACCCTGTGGTTTCCTTTGGAACCCCCGGAGCCAGGCGGGCAGCGGCTTTGGTGGGGCGAGTTTTGGGGGTTTCCCTTTGGTTTTTTTTTTCCTCTTCCCGTGGCGAGGAAGCATCGATCCATTAGTAGGTGGATCAGCTCGCTTAGGGGGAGGGGATCTCTCTAGCCGCTAGGGCGCCCTTTAACTCTGCCAACGGGGCCCTTTTTTTGAAAGGGGCACTTGGGGCCGGCGTTTTCCCAGGTTTAAAGCTTGTTGCCAGGGTCCAAAAAGAACTGGTAGTCGCCGACCGAGGGAGTCCCCCGGGGCGAAGATTAAGTAGAGGGGTTTTCCCCTGCAGAGGTTTCCCCTTTCCCGGCTCTTCGGGGGAAAATCCCGGAACCCCTGAGAGGAAACCCCTGTAATCCGTCTTTTCAAGGAAACGCCCCGGTCTAAAGGAGGGGGGGCCCCAAAAGCAAAGGCTTCCTTTACAGAAAGACTGACCACGAAAGGCCCTTGAATGTTCTTTTGGGGAATTGACCAGCCTTTCAATCAACGTTTTTTCGAGACCTGGGTAATAAATCCCCTGCACTTTTTGGAGTCCCCTTCAAACTTTTTCCAGGTAGTGGTAAGCTACCCGAAAAGTCCCGGGGTGCTGGGGGAGGTGTCCCACGGGGAGGGGGGAGTGGCGGCTGTTGGTTACCCAAGGAGCCCCTGCCCGGAGGGGAAAACGGTTTCCGGGTTTGGCGGGGCCCTTTTTGGGCGTTGTTGATGTGACGGCTGACCCCTTATCCCTTGGATACCGGTTAAAACCCCTGGCAGAGGAAACCCTTGGCGGGATCCTTCCCGGGAAACTTACTGTAAAAAATTTGCGGGTTTGGGGGGATCCGCTGGACCACCCAAGCGATGGTGAAACCGAAAACCGGGGGACGGAATCTAAGTGGGAACCGGGTTTTCACCGGGCCCCCGCCGCAAAGGGAAAGGACTTGCTGGGCGGGGAAAACCCCAAGGTCGCCCCCACGGCGTGACTTGTTTGCGGTGGCAAGCCAAGGCTTTGGTGGAAAAAAATGTGGGGGAACCGTGGGCAAGGTCGGGGCAGGCAAGAGGTCGGGCAGGGGCAAGGTTCGTGGTCAAGACACAGGAGCGGAGAGGGTTTTCCGGTACACGGAATTCGGAAAAACGAGGCAGAAAGCTTTCTCTGAAGGCAAAACGAACAAAAGACCCGGAAAAAAGGTGACCCAAGGGAAAGGGGGGTTAAATAGGGTCCCCTTTCCCAGCCTTAACCAATAAGGGGCGACTGCCCCTTTAAATCCTGGAGAGCCGGCGGGGTCCCGGCGCCCGGGCCCCCCGGCCCCCCAGGAGAACAGGAAAAAACGCGGGAGCGGGGAAAGAGGTAAGGGGGGCACCGGAAAAACCCGGCCCCGGGGCCCCGGCAGGGGGCCCCCGGACCCCACGGGGGGCCCCCGCACAGTGCGCCCGCGCCCGGGCGGGGGGCTCCCGGGACCACTCGTGACAAATGGGGGCTTCGTAAGGTTGTATGGCGACGCCCCCAGCCCCCCCCCGACCCTCAGGCAGGGTTACAAAGGGGCCGCGGGTGCTTTGAAAATGGGGGTTATTTTGGGGGTGCGCTTTGGTTACAAACGGGCTCCCGGCCGAAAAAAAAGGGCCAGTTTTCCCTGCTGAGCTCCTTTAAAAATACATTTTAAATTCCTTTTTCCCTTTCCTGGTTTTTTCTCATCTTATACTTTAAAAAATGGCAAAGTCAAATATCCCAAATGGGGGGAAAAAGGGTAAATAAAATTAAACCCCTTCAACTCCCCGGGAAGAAAAAGGGATAGGGGGAGGTTTTTTAAATCCCCTTTATTAGCAAAGGGGGGGCTTTTGGGAAACAGGATGGTTTATAAACTTTTGCTATGGACTCAAAACACACCCCCCCAAAATTTTGGGGGGTGGGAAGGTGGCAGCAAGATAATAATTCATAAACATACCAAGAGGTTATACATAAATTTGGACGGACAAAAGGGAAAAGGGATAGGAGTGAGTAGTCAGTTGAAAAGCAAAAAACATGTGAATGAAAAAAAAAAAGGGTTGGTCATTTCAGAAGTGGGGGGATTCTGTGGTCCCAAAAAATTGCTAATTTGAAATTAAAAAAACAAAATGCTTTCGTACTTTTAAAAAAATTTGAATCCGGCCCTGTGGGGGCTTGGGGTCAAGATGGGGTCTCCCCTGGACCCTTTTATTTTCTTGCCTTGGGGGTTTTCAGGACATCACCAGTGGTGAGGCGGGGTTTAAAATTTTCCTTGTCCCCCCTCCCTTCCCCCAAAAATTATCCGCATTTTTTGGTTTTTAAAACTTGATGGCACGTGTCTTTTTTCAACCTTTACTAAAAAATTTTTATATGAAATTTTTGTAGGTTCTGGTTTAATTAAATTTAATCACTTGAAAACTGGCAAACTTTGAAAAATGAAAAAATTCAAACCTTTTTTTTATTTTGCTTGCATGGGGTTTCCCCCCCAACCCCAAATCCACAAAACCCCGCCCAAACCCAAAGTCACCAAACGACCCTAGTAACTCCCAAAGGCCTAAACGCCATACTTTTGTGCTTTTCCTCAGCCCCTTTTCTCTCCCTTTTGTTACTGTTGACCATTTGCTCTTGCTAAAAATTTCCCTCCACCCTCGGCTTCACGGACTTGGCCCTTTCCGGGAAATCCCCTTGTACCCCCACTGATGGGTTTTTTTTAGCGTCTCTCACTCTCCCTCCCCCTTCCCCCCTCCCGGCCCCCTCTCTTTTTGGTGTCCCCCGGGGTCAGTCCCTTCCCCCTACTCTTTTTTTATTTTACACTCTTGGTGGGTTTTCAATACCCTCACCGCTTTCAGTAAAATCTGTAGATGACGGAAAACCAAATCTACATCTCTTTTCCCCCG
>JAODAL010087118.1:0-10036 GCA_025379985.1 Phyllomedusa bahiana | reverse complement strand
CCGTGCGGTACAAATGACATGCTAGCTTCACTCAACTTGTTGTATATCCCCGGTTACCATATAGTGGCGTGGCTGCAGGATTCCCTAATCCTGACACAGTATATCTTCATATACAATGCTGCCACGACTTTATAACTTTTCTTTCATTTTAATCAATACAAAACACATAGCACAATGGTGGCTTTAAAAAGTATACAGGTAACCATTCGGGTGAAATTTAAAAGTCCAACCTTACAGTCCATGCAGACTTATTATCGGGCTGAGACGTATTGTTCCACTGAGCGTGTAGTCTCCACAACCTCAGGTGCAAATGAGCACGGAGGTGATGGAGACTACACGCTCATGGAACAATACGTCTCAGCCCGATAATAAGTTTGCATGGACTGTAAGGTTGGACTTTAAATTTCACCCGAAACGGTTACCTGTATACTTTTTTTAAAGCCACCATTGCGCTATATATGCACATTTTGTATTGTTTTAAATGAAAGAAAAGTTATAGTCGTGGCAGCATTATATATGAAGATATGTTAGCTTTAGTCAGCAGGTCAATATGATCACAGTGATACCAAATTTGTAGATTTTTTTATGTTTTACTGCTTTTACACAATAAAAACACTTTTATTCAAAAAGGAAAACACGTGTACGGAGCTGTGTAGGGGCTTGTTTTTTGCGGGGTGAGTTGATGTTTTTATTGGTATCTTTTTTTGGAGACGACTTTTTGATCAGTTTTTAATCCGTTTTTTGGAAGGCAGTGTGACGAAAATACTGCAATCCTAGGAGTGTTTTTTATTTTTATTTTTAACAGCGCTCACTGTGCAGTACCCATGACAAGTTAGCTTTACTCTGTGGGTCGATACAATTACGGCGATACCCAATTTATATAGTTTTTTTTATGTTGAAGCACTTTAAAAAAAAATGTTTTTATTGTGTAAAACAATTTTTATGCATCACTGCCTTCTGAGAGCCATGACTTTTTTTTTTCCGTACACAGAGATGTGTAAGGACTGTTTTTTTTTTTTTTGTGGGATGAACTGACGTTTTAATTGGTACCAATCTGGCATTTATATGAGTTTTTGATCGCTTTTTATTTCATTTATGTCCCCTCCGTACCCCCCTAAAGTTACACCTATGCATATGTGTCTGTGCTTACTAGGTCTGATTGATTTCCACAGTATATATGCCTATATGGATAAGTAGTGTTCATTTCCCTAGAAGATGGTTGTAATGGATGCACACGGAGAAGTTATCTTTCCAAGGTGTCAACTTAGAAATCAATACTTAAATCAAGTAACAAAAAAGGTTGACAAATCACTAACCTGAAATCCAGAAAGGCACAATACAGATGTACATAGTTACTATTATTGACGGCTTCTGTGTAGAGTCGATGAGCCTGTAAAGTATAGAAAAGCATGTTTAAGAAAATAATCAGGTTTTTTTTGTAGTTTTTTTCTTTATCCACTAAGTCACCATGACAAGGAGTCGCCTTGTATAAAAGCTTTTAAAGTGCATTTCACCAGTACATCGTGTAACCTACTTCTCCTGTTAACTTACAGAAATAACATACAGTTCTCTTATTTGATTATCTTTTCTCTAGGAAACCTCAATTCTAAGTGGTTTCTACACAAAAAATGAACCGACAGTGTTGAAACTTTTTAAAGTCCTAAATGGCAAATGTTATTAGTTATGTAGGAATTCAAGAGTGTGGAGTGTATCACTACATAGCTTGGCAGATTTTACTATGCCAAAGTCTGAGAATATTGGATAGGAACCTTTGTAAGTACAGGGTTACATAAGCATGTTTTGTGCAAATTTTTTATACTTTTTTTTAGGTCAAGGCTGGGTCAAAATTGAAATGACATTGAGGAAAATGATGTAAAGAGGTAAAGTATTATCTTCTTCAGTAAACAGCGTAGAAGTTATATCAAGTGATACAGAGATTAGTTGTTGTAGGCAGGTACTCTGAACCAGTTTTAATACATCTCTCCATTAAATAGTGATGAGAAGGAGCAGTGTTTACATACAGTCAAACACTAGTACTTAACCATTCACAACACATCAAATTTGGTACTCATTGCATTCTTCCGAGAAAGAATAGTCTTAGCATTCGACATTTTCATGGTACTCAACGTGCTTGTTAGGGTATGTTCACACGGCATAATTGCAGGGCGCATTTCGCCGCGTAATTGTGCTTTAATACGCCCAAAATGTGCCCCGCAATCACAGTCATCATAGCTGTCATAGAGGGCTATGAATCACGTCCGTCTTCCCCGGCAAACATACTGTTAGACGCTCCAGCTATTTAAAAAGTATCTATCACCTCCAAACAAAATCTAATAGTAGATGAAAATATAAGACCTTTTTCAATACTTGTCATTAGCAATCCAGAGAATTCACCTCAGTATTACAAGGACACAGATTTAAGTTTCACTTTCTTAAGCAGAGATCATTATCTAGTAGTATTCCTTCTGTTGGCAGATACCAACTGTGCGGGAGGAGCTGAGGATATAGCTGCATGAACAGGGTGATCTGAGTCTCTCACTACAGCACAGCACACTAAGTATATAGTGTGACAGGGTTTACAGGCATCTACATTACACTGCTGTTAGTGTTATATTCAGCACAGAAATAGAATCCCAGAGCTTACCGGTGTGCTCATGATGTAAACTTCCTGGCTCCCCCGTTCACAGTGGACTCTCCCAGCTCAGAAGCAGTTGCTTTAACACAACTGTCAACATAGTGATCAATCAAGCTGTCTTAAAGGGCCAGCACTTTTTTTTTTAAAAACTGAATTACAGGGGAAATGCTTTGATTTACCTAATGAAGCATATTTAAGGAAGTGTTTATATTTTATTCTCCTGTAAATTTATGAGGTTTTCCTGGAGGTGATAGGTCCTCTTTAAGTCTTAGCATAGCTTTCTCACTGTGCCAGTGCAGAACTCCACTTGGTCTTCTTTTAATGAGCTGCTCTGTAACTTTTGGAGGAATAATTTGCTCAAGCACCTCTTTAAGTGGCAGTCCTCTTGCTGTGCCATGTTCAGTAGTTGATGGAATTTCATAGACACTGATCCATATAAAGCCATTTATGCCTATGCATTGTTAATGCTTATTTGGTAAAATATAACTCCATTAATACGCATAATGCTTATAAAATGTGGATTTTCAAGGGTTTGGATTAATTTAGTTATCATTATTCTTTATGGAAAAGTGTATTTGGTACTCAAACTATTTGGTACCCAACCTGCCTTCTGAAATGAATTAATGATGAGTAGCAAGTCTCCATTAGCCTCCATTAGTAGTTAGCTTCTTTACATTATCGTCCACAACCTTATCTCACACAGTTTAATTAATGAAACACAATGACAGCAGCTGGTATGGCTCCATTACAAAACTACATGCACAGGGTGTTATATCAGTGTTGTTTTTCTTTATGTGTGCAGTGTCAAAATGGGGTGTCTAGAGCCCACCGCTGGAATTGATTCTGGGATCTACCAGTGGAGTTGACACCAGGGGACCTACCCTACAGCAATTGTACATAACTATTATATTCAGCCTCTTGCTTTTTGCCTTTCTTCTCTGCCTTTCTGCCCCTACTAATGGTGCACATGCAGTTGCAAAGCAACTCCAGGTCTGCTATGTTTAGAGGCCAACTGGTGGTTTCCCCTGTTCTCCCAGGAACAAATCCGAGCTTGTATGTGTGTATACCATGCAGATCCCTCTCTAGGACCAAAATCTGATGACTAGCTCAGTGTGTATTTATGTAGGGTAGCTTTAAATATAAACTATTTGTCATAAATGTCAGTGCATGAGAATCTCAAATGCATATATCCTAAACAGCAATTTTTTTCCTGTATAAATGCTGTTTATACTAAAGGGATTTAATCAAGACAAGTAATTATATTTAATTGGAGTTAAAAACAAAGGAGCAAGAGTAATGTTTGATTGTAACATTAGGAAGGCGTTTTTGTTTTGTCATGTATTGTCATTGTAGAGTCAATGAGGGCCACTGATAAAGCAACACAATAAAAACGCGTTAAGTTTTTCAAACAATTATTTCAGAAGTCATCCAGGCAAAACCTTTCTTAACTCCACAAACAAATTTGTCAGCTAGCTGGCATTATATAACAAAGAATGGTAGGAAGTGTGACAGCGCTAAATATGTCAGAAGAACAAGGCTACAGTTGATAAAAGCAAAGCAGAACTTTTTCATTTAAAAGCATTGATCTGCAATAGTTTCCTATTAAGAAAATTCACAAGAAGACTCTTTATGGAGAGCAAATTGTCTTTTGTTTAAAATAATATGTTTTTCTTGTTTAACTGAGCATGAAAGTTCATCTGTGAGCTACTTCTGATTATGTTTCTCTCATTGATTTTGTGACAACGATACCAGCTAGCTTTGTATAATGCCTTCCACCTGCTGTCATTGGGGAAAAAAAACGTGTTTTCAGTCTATTGAACCTATTCAGATGTTGGAAAGGAATACAACTTCAAGTCTCGTACATTGGTCATGGTAATCACATGCAATAAATATCCTACACGCTTTATTCATAATTGACTTTCCCACGCCAGATTTCAGAAAAGTTTTATATTTTGGAAGGTTGAAAAAATTCTGTAAGCCAATTCATTTGCTATAATGTCTTCTGTAGTCATTTCTTACATTAGTGCTATGTGTAACTTATCACTGATTTGTAAATTGTGCATTGTTTTGATACCTTTCCTATAATATTTTTACTGTTGCGTTATATTCAAAACAAAAAATTAAGACTTTTCTGGATAAACACAGCTTTTTTGTAGATTAATATGTCTTCATGGTAAATTACTTTTTCTTACCACAATGATAGGATTTTAACATGTAGGAAAAGCTAAATGAAGGCTATTACCAATACACATTGCTGTGTTAATTTTGCTCTGTTCAGGAGATAAAGATTTCATCTACTGCTAGTGTACACAACTTTCTCTGTTTACTGACCATCTCTCCCTGCTCTCTCTTATCACTCATTGATCCAAACTGCCATCAGTCAGTTAGTCCAACCATGGTGAGGCACTAACTGCTGAGTTTTATCTCTAGCAAAAAAAACTTTGTTTATCTAAGGTAATGACAAGTTTTAAGCCTTAGAACTCTGTAGCCTTGTAAAGTGCCATTTAGAAACCTCAAGCATTCATGTCACTCAAACAGAAACAGTTAGGACTTCTAGAGCTGATACACCATTCACTGCTATAGGACCACCCACACCCAAACCAGAAAGTGTGAGTCTGAAGCTGTCTGTGGCTCTGTGAAACACCATGGTGAAAAAAAAACCTTTAAAATGGTTGTCTGGCAGAAAATAAAATCAGGAATTGGGCCTGACTTGTTAAAAAAAAGGGGGATCCGCTCCTTTTCACTGCTGGATTCTAGTCCCGAAATGTAGGAAAGGCTCATGCTTCGTTCACATGCAATGGAACACAAATTCTTCTGCATGTCGGGTCAAGAACATGGGAATTGAGAGCAGTGGATCCCCAGGGAACTCCAAAGTGGCAACAGCAGAGGACAGGAAAGTAAATAGTGTTTTTGTTGTTTTTATTTTACCAGCCTGGCCCTATTCCTAATCCATTATTTTCTTTCAGGAAAACCCTCTTTTGAACAAACATTGTGGGATTAGATTCTGTAGTCTTACTACCTTCCATCTTACTAGATTTTGCAAAAGGATTGATAAATAAAAATAATATTCTAAAAAAATATAAATACAATGACCTTGAAAAGAGACCACAAGTGTTATTCTAGGTATGGGCACCATGAGGTTTATCAAAGTATCAACCATCAGCAATCAATAGTGGTTCTCCATTATCACTTCTCAAAACAGCCTATGTATTGAAGAAATATTGACTACTGGCCATCAGGATCCACAAAGTGGTAGTATGTAAATTTATATTGAGGTATTGTATTTTTTTGTTTGTTTCTCATATAGACATTACCTGGACTCGGGGCTAGTAACTCCTGTGTGATATAACTGGTCTGTGTAGCAGGCAGAATCAGCAGTGTGGGTTTTCTGGGTGATGTGGTACATTGGTGCTTAGAATCAGGCACAGAGACTCTTGGCTTCAGGGATCCCTCACAGGCTTTACTCACGGTTCAATACTTGTAGGAATTTACATTTTTTTTTACAGCACATAACATAGCATTTTTCACTGCACAGTACTCTTCTCTTGTGCACTTTAGACAGCACGTTCTACCTCTTCATGACACAATTGTACACAGGACCCTTCTTCACACTGCGACTATAAGAGAAACTCTGCTTCACTCAACTCTCTTTTCTGCACACTGCACTTTGGGGAGGAACACGAACCTGCTCAATTCTCTCTTGTATCCAGTAGCCTTTTACCATCTAGACTCTTCAGCCTCAGGAATAGCAATTGTGCCTAAATACCCCTTTTTACCTCAGCTTTCCTGAGACAATCTAAGCAGGTCTATTTCTCACTGAGCTTAGGACACATCCCCTTTCTGTCCTTGTTTCACTGTGCTTCCACACTGTGCTCTGCTGTTACTTGTGCTCTCTCTTGGTTCTGTGAGTCCACAAGCTCCTATAGTTACTCCGGCCTGCCCTACGCCCCCGCCGGCAAGTGGGTAGGAGATATTCCTTTACTCAACTGCTTTTTTCTCAACTGCTTAATTGCCGTCACTCCAACTCTGAGGGAACTCAATAACAGAACTCTGAAATGAACAGAACTGCTCTCTCATGTGTCAGGCCTCTTCTTATAACTGTGTGATGCTGCAGCTCCTCCCCTATACCTCACACTGATTGGCTGCAGACCCCATTATCCTGTCTCCCTAACAGGCTAACTCTTTTGTTACCTGTACCTTGTTATCTGTATATATACTTATATGTATATGAGTTATACATATAAGTATATATACACAAATGTACATCCCATTCCTACAGACTTATAAATATATATGGAAAACATGCATTACTAATTAAAGAGCAGGTATTAGTCTCTAGTTACTATTACAAAGTCTACATTAGGTGTGCACAATCTGTAGTCTTCTAATGTCCCCCCCACCCCCCCAGGTCATACTGGTTGTCCTGTAATAATCAGTAAGGCATGCTTTTTTGTGCTGTAAGGTTACAGAAAGATGTGGTAGCCAGAAAATGGCAGTGAACATAGTGCTATCATTTGACAGCAGCACATTTATATCTACTGTTACTGCAGGACCTGGAAGTTACATGACAGCTGCCAGTAGACACTCAAATACATCTTCAAGGTCTTAAACTTAGAGGTAGAGATGAGCGACCAGTAAAAATTTCTAGTTCAATTAGAACCTCGAACTTTAGTGTGCTCAGTTCGAGGTTCTATTTGAACTAGAACTTGAACCCCATTAAAGTCAATGGGAGAATATGTCCTGGTTAATTTTTATACCTATACAGGTGAGGAGAAGCTGTAATTAACATCCATAACAGTAAACTGGATACATTGAACAACTTAGTGAAGAAAATTTGAGTCTAAAAGTGACAGAAAAAAATTGAGAGGCTAAAATATTTCATTCCTTTCAATGGCTAACTGAAAAGATAAGGACAGCTTGCAAGCAGGGGTGTAGCTATAGGAGATACAGCGGTAGCAGCTGCTATGGGGCCCTGCATCCTGAGGGAATCCAAGAGCCCCTACAATTACTGAACCCCCACAACTGCAAAAACTTAACTTTTGAGCACTGAGTATGATTTAGCAAATCCAAGCACTCTGTGTATTATTTATCCATATATATGTAAGCCTGCAAATGTCGCCAAATACCAGCTTCTGGGTATGAGAAAGATGCAGCCAGCAATACCAAGCTCCCTAACTATTGCTGTCTATGCAGAGGAAAATACTATCTAACTAACTAAGAGCAGTCTGTACAGTACAGAGAGTGAGCTGAAAATGGCGTTCACAAGGCAATACAGTGAAATATATATAATATAGTCATGTGATTTTAGCAGCCAATGAGAGCCCTACACCTCAGCAATGACGTTTTTGACACTTCTCTGTGCTCTGCACTGATTGGATGGCCGCCAAAAGTGCAGCAAGGTGATTGGATGGCCGCCAAAGGTACAGAAAGACGCTGATAACGAAACTGAAATCGGCGTGTCGAACTAGAACTAGAACGTTACGCGAACAAACAGTAAAATGTTCGGTTCGAGTTCTAAAAATTCAAGAAGTTCTACTAGAACTTAACTTTTCTAAACAGTTCATTCAACACTACTTAGAGGCATTCTGGCAGGTAACATTATTATGGATATATTGTTCTTGCCACTTTTTGGGGTTGCTGAGGCTGGTGCCACTAACTGAGGACACTATGGCTGGCCATGATGAAAGCACTGTGATTGTCACTTCAAATTAAGGCCATGTTCACATGGCTTAATATGGGCCGTATTTCGGTCCGTAATTACGCGCCGGAGTGCGCAAATTACGGGCTGAAAACGGCCCAGTCATTACGGTAATCCACAGTTCTCATAGAGAACTATGGATTACGTCTCCCTGTCCCTGCTCGGCGAATCCGCCGGGCGGGGGAGATAAGTGACATGTGAATTACCAGCGGCGTACACGCGCCGCTGGTAATGCAAGTCTATGGGCCGGCGAAGTGCCGGCCCCCCGCTCACTCCCAAGCTCCGCCCCCGGCCACACGGCTTAACTGCGGGACGTAATTACGTCCCGCAGTTAAGCCGTGTGAACATAGCCTAAGGGGAACTTTGGCATTCTTTATTACAGGGAACTTTTTGTTGTCAATGATTTGAGGGGATAATGGCTGTTACTACTATGGTGGCTCTGTCATTGTCATGGTTGTTATTGAATTATGGCATTTACTGTTGCAAAGGAATTTTTGCTGTCACTGTTACATCATGATTATGGCAGTCACTTTTTTAACATCATTGAGGCTGTCAGTGTTAGTGTTCTGCACTTACTGTAGCTATCACTGCTGTGAGAGGAGGATGGGGAGTTAACTGTATAACTTATTTGTTCTATTTTCCTTCTGTCTTTTATAATATAGTTAACTTATTTCAAGAAAGTTGATGTTGTATGCCAGTAAAAGAAGACAGCTTCTGAGGCTACAAACAATTTTATATTTTCCTTGCTTTAGTACTTATTAATGTTATTCTGTCTGATTATTAGTGTATGATAAATTAGTGATACACATAAACTTAAATGATAAAAATGTAAGCAATAAAAAAGAAATTCCTTACTCCTGTAAGATACACGCAAACTATAAGTAAATGTTAACAGTTAGAAAATATTCCTCAATAAGACATTGCCATGTGGGAATGTGACAAATGTAAAGCACAAAATACATTGGAAAAAGACAGGCAATATAAGAACATCTTGTAACAAAATTGGAGATAAGGTTCATTTCCTAAAATCCCTCGCCTAGGGATAGTGAAAAGTCAACATATTACAAAGACACAGAAAGAGCTCTCATAAAATATTAGACAAGCATTCTTTCCTCTTAGTCCTTTGCTTTGGGCAGCTGCTGTATTAAGACAAGATGTGAAGAGCTGATAAAAGAATGAGGAACATTATTTCACATGGAGGTTACACCAGGCTGTGTTTGTGCGCTAAATTAACTATCTGCCGTGAGGTATAATTTTTGGAAAATTCCAAACAAATATTTACAAGGGTTATTGCCTTTATCTTGAGAGATGGCTATAGCCTTTTCAAGCAGACTGCTAGAGGTTCACTGCACTTCTAGTAAATACTACATTTTAATCACTACAATTTATTGCAAAATCAGACTCAAGTTAAAATAATTTTTTCTTAAGATTTTTCTGTTATATTGGTGTAGTATACAAATGTCAACAATAGTTTCAAATCTACTAATTAAAAAAATATTTCTCAAAAAATTCTGGGAACGGAAGCTTATCTACATTTTGTTATAATTGTGTTATGATGCCCCTTTAAGACAGGGTCTCTGGCTTCTCTACTTTTTTAAAAACCTGGATATGTGACTTTGGCAGAAAATCATCTCAAACCACAGTGACATAATTTGTCATAAGTTTGCAGGTTTATAAACAATAAAGCAAATGTACGTTTAAAA
>JAODAL010087117.1:0-10036 GCA_025379985.1 Phyllomedusa bahiana | reverse complement strand
TTTAAAGCCTTTTAAGGGACTTTGGGTTTCCCCCCTGGGCACAATAAATGAGTGTTCCCGTCGGGCACTTTGCCAAAGTAAATGAGGAGGCGCATGATCATTCTGTGAAGGGTAAAGATCCCTCCCACATTAGAATTGGCGTCCCATGGCATGTTTCAATGTGGACAGGAAAGATTCTGGCAAAAGTGCTTTTCAACCGGCTAATTAGATTGCCCCCCAAGCTCCTGTCGGGGGCCCAGCACTGCTCTGTTCCAGGTGCAGCACAGTTAGTGCAGCCCGGTTGCCCAGGAAGCCGTGCAGCGGGGCGGGCGGGTCATGGGGGGTACAACGGGTTTTGGTCAGGCCAAGGCCTTTGATCGGGTTTCCCATGAGTATTTGGCCATGCTTCTGAGTACAGCTGTGGGGGGTTTGTAGATTGGTTAAGAACATTGTACAAGGGGGCTGAGAGGTTAAGTATGGTTAACCCCGTGGTGTCCCGTAGTTAGGTTGGGAGGGTTTTTTTGGGATTTTAGAAATCAGGGGTGAAATGGGAAATAATGAACATTAAGGACACGGACTTTTGGACTTGGAAAAAAAAACTAAAAAAAACAAAACAAAAAAATTAATACAAATCAAACAAAGGGGGGATATATTTAGGTTGGGAGGGTTTTTTTTGGGGCTTGAGGGTTAGGGATAATGTAATAAAGGAAATTTTGGAAATTTTTACTTTGGGAAAAAAAAAAAAAAAAAAAAAAGTGGATAGAACTTGTATATTTTGTAAAAAAGTTTTAAGTTGTAATAGTGAGGTAATCACACGTGGGCCCGCAGGGGGTGGGATATAGTTTTTTTTTTTTTGTTTTTTTTTTTTTATTTTTAAAAAAAAAAAAGAATGTGAGTGCGCTTGGAGGATAATACAGGATGTAATCGGGTCAGTTCAGAATAAGTAATATATGTACAGGAGCACCGCGTTTTTTGGTGCAGCTCTGGAGGTTAAGGATGTACTCAGGATCAGTTCAGAACAAGTAATGTATGTACAGTGCTGCTCCGCAGAATAGTGGTGAGCTCTGGGGTAAAAAAGGATGTAACTCAGTTCATACAGTTTAAGTAATGTATGTACACAGTGCTGCACCGCAGAAAAGTGAGGCAGCTCTGGGTATAATACAGGATGTAACTCAGGATCGTACAGGATAAGAAGTATGTCAGTGACTGCACCGCAGAATAGGAGGCAGGTGGAGGATAAACAGGATGTAAAATTTAGGATCAGTAAGGTAAGTAAATAGTACCAGTGACGCACGCAGAATAGTGAGCCAGCTTGGAGGTTTAAAACAGGTTTTTAATCAGGATCATTCAGGATAAGTAATGTATGTACAAGTGACTGCAGCAGAGAATAGTGAGTGCAGCCCTTTGGGTATAATACAGGATGTAAACCGGATCATTTAAAGGGTTTTAAAAAATGTATGTCAGTGACTGCACCAGCAGAATATTGAGTGCAGCTTGGAGGATAATACAGGATGTAACTCCAGATCAGTACAGAATAAGTAATGTGTACAGTGACTGCACCGCAAATAGTGAGCGCAGCTTGGGGGATAATAAGGGTTTTGTTTATTTGTGGGTCCACTGGGGGATAAAATAGATTGATTCGTGTCAGAGGTGAGTATTTATTTCAGTCCCCCCCCATCGTCCCCAGAGGCCAAATTCTATTCCTTTTCGGGATTCTCAGAAAAGGATTTAATTTACTAAAAATAAATATTGAATCTGTTACAATTTGGGCAAAAAATACTGAAAAACTGACAAGAAAATTGAGTCAATCTTTCCTCTTCTTAGGACTGAACACATTTTCTTATTATATTTCCAGCAAAAGAAACCCGAAGAATGGAAAAAGCTTCTCGAGGGCAGAGGCTCTTAAAGGGCCACTCACTGTAGCTGATATATCATTACTGTACATGTGTATTATAGTTATTACAATTAGTGGATGATAACTATGGAGACCTGGTCAGTACCCAGTCACTGGGACTCATTGGTTGTTTGAAGAACTTCATCTAAAGCTGTACACTCATTGTATTAAAGGGGTTGTCCCATTACAAGACCTCCCGACCATTTTGACCATCAGGTGATATAGAGACTGAGGTCATAGTGGAGCAGAGCTACAGGAGCAACAAGGACCCTGGAAGACCCAGTACCATTTATTATGTGGTCTCTCATTCACTACAATTTACACAGTGTTACACTCCCTGGTGCCGGCAGCTGCCCCCAGTGGTCGTAGTGGGTAATTGTAACAATGCTGATTGACACTGATGGTAACAATACTTATAACAAAAATAAACAACAGTCCCATGCAAGTAATATGAAACGTGTCTAACATAAATGCAGGAACTAACCAATGGATGTGGACGACAAGACGGACAATGATGGAGATGGAAGCAAAACACCTGACCCGAATAACTAACTTTCCCTAACTCTGTACCTAACTTGTCCCTAGCTTTGACCCTAACAAAAAAACCTGACCCTAACAACTAGCTTTCCCTTACTCTGTCCCTTACTTTTCCTTAGCAATGTCCCAAAGGCCAGACACCTTTAACCCTATTAAATCTCTGACATTATCCCTCTCAAAGTCCCTTAGCTATGCTGACTCTAATCAATATCTGTAACTAACTCTGTGCCTAGTGCTGGCCCTAACTCTAGAAACACCTGACCCTATTTCACCCTTGAGGATATCCCTACCAAGGTCCCTCAGCTATGCTGACCCTAACCAAAACAGCACAGAACCACCAAAGAGAACTCAGGAAAAGAACACACTACAAGACAGACAAGGGTCAGAACAGAAGCAGAGAACTAAGGACAATCAGGGCTCCATCCAAATGGGATCAGAAAACTAATCAGAACAGCATAAAATTACTGAATCCTTAAGTAAGACACTGAAAAGCACCTGACCCTAGCAACTAACTTTCCTTAACTCTGCCCCTAACCTGTCCCTAGCACTGGCACTAACACCACAACCATGCAAATATCTCTACTAATGGAATATATTGCAAAAAAGGAAATTTTTAATATATTCCATATTTTCTTCCTTTGTGTGCCATGGGTCAGTTCTCAAAAGTGGTAACAGGGACATCCCCATGTTCCTTTTCCATTATCCATCTCAATATTTTTTACATAGTTACATAGTTTGTAAGGCTGAGAAAAGACAGACGTTCCATCAAGTTCAGCCTATTGTGCTAAAGTGTTGATCCAGATTAAGGCAATTATCTTCAATTTAAGGTGAAAAATCCTTCCTGACTTCAATTTGGCCATCAGAATAAATCCCTGGATGAATGACCCTTTTTAAGAATGCCGGTCACTATAACTTGAGTGGTCTCATTCTATTTGATCAAAATCCCTACTAATGTCCCTTGGCTATGCTGACCCTAACCAAAACAACACAGAAATTCCAAAGAGAATTCAGCAATAGAACACACTGCAAGAAACTAAGAAAAACTAGGATGAAACAGGACTCTAACAAACAGATAACTAACCAAAACAGGACACAACAGTACCAAGTGTTAGAAACAAAGTGCAAAAAGACACAAGCTCTCTGCTAACAGTATACTCTGCACTAGTTGTCAAGTAAACCTCATCTTAATAGAAAAACTGATACATGGCAAAACAGAATCAGCAGAGAACTAAAGACAAACAGGTCTCTAACTGGGTACAGATAACTAAGATAACTAACCAAAACAGGACACAACAGTACTATGTGTTAGAAACAAAGTGCAAAAAGACACAAGCTCTCAGCTAACAGTATACTCTGCACCAATTTCCAAGCAAACCTTAGCTTAATAGATTAACTGATTTATGGCAAAACAGAAGCAGTAGAGGACTAAAGACAAACAAGGGGAACATATAACTGGGAAAGATAACTAACCAAAACAGGTCTATATGATAGAAACAGAATGCAATAAGCTTACAAGGCACAAGTTCTCAGCTAACAGTATACTCTGCATCAGCCACCAAATAAACTTCAGCTTTATAGGAGGCTAGCCATAAAAATTCCCACTAATCAAGCTCACATGTACTGCATAGTCAGCTGATAGTCGTAAGAGTTGTTTGAGGCAGCTGCCTCATCTGATCTAGTAGAAGGACTCTGGTAATGTGTAAATGACCCACCTGTATGTTAAGTCGTCCTCGGTGGGAGCCCAGCCCATAGCGTTTTATGCTAGACGCCCTCAGTTGCTGGTCAGAAACCCTCAGAGACTCCAGTCCCAGCGGGGGGCACTCTGCCAATAAAGAGAAGAGTGAAACATGAATATGGTTACAAATCAGATCATAGATACAAAATCAATGGTATGAATATAGGACAATCCCGCTTTACATTGCCGGGACGATGGATAGGCCAAGGTAGGCAACTGCCTAGGGTGCCACATCATCCCAAGCACGAAGGGGGTGCGAGCAGGTATGGAGTGGGCTGATTTTTTCATTTTGAGCATGCTACACATCTTTTTTTGCCTCGGGCACCGTAATGCCTTGGGTGCTTGGTCATAGTGGTCGTAGTGTGGCTCAGAGCACCTTTATATAATTCTCCATACACAATATGTGGACACTGCAGAAAATGTTGGTTCCATAGGAATAATGGAGCTCAAGGGTTTTTTTTTTTTGTTTGTTTTCCTTCTATAAATGAAGCACAGCTGAACTGAGAAATCAGACTGAGATTTCTTGAAATATTTGTTATGTTCCCCAGGGTCTGTGAGTCATCACACCCAGCATCTCCTTATCTAGTTATGACTTGTGGCCAAATCTGTGATAGAGAAACATCTGCTGATGAGCAAGAGCCTTCGAGGCTGGAATCATGGAAACCTTCCAGGACCATGACTGGTCAATGTCAGTGGAAATCTAATGGGAAATAGCTGAACACCCCTCCACCTAGCCTCCAGGACCATGACTGGTCAAATGTCAATGGGAATTTAATGAAATAATAGCTATCACCCATCTCCCCCAGCCTCCAGGTTCATTGACCATAGCTGCTTAAATGTCAATGGGAATCTAATGGTAAATGGCTAATCTCCTCCCCCCTCAGCCTCCAAGACTATGTCTGGTCAATGTCAATGGGAATCTAACTGGGAAAAGCTGGTCTTACCTCCTCTCTGCAGCCACCACAAACATGACTGGCCAACATCAATGGAAATCTAATGGGAAATTACTAAATATCCCCCCTCCTCTAGCCTCGAGGACCATCATTGGTAAATATCAATATAAATCTTATGGGAAACAGCTGGGCTTCCCCCCACTTAGCTTCCAGGACCTGGAATGATCAAATGTCGATGGAAACTCCACCCCTCCTTCCACAGCTTCTAGGACCATGACTGGTAAATGTCAATGGAAATCTTGTTAGAAATAGCTGACCCATTCCTCCGCACTCCAGGACCATGACTGGTTGAACGTAAATGGGAAATCTTATTGGAAATAACTATCTCCCTCCTCCCCTTCCAGCCTCCGGAACCATGACTGGTCAATGTCAATAGGGATCTAGCTGGTAATAGCTGAACCTTCCCCTCCAGCTTTCAGAACCATGACTGGTAGGGATCTAATTGGGAATAACTGAACCTCACCGTCCCCTCCAGCTTCCAGAGCCATGACTGGTCAATGTCATTGGTAATCTAATGGGTAATTACTTAATAATCTCCCCTCCTCTAGCCTCGAGGACCATCACTGGTAATTGTCAATATAAATCTCATGTGAAAGAGCTGGCCGTCCCCCCACCTAGCCTCTAAGATCCTGAATGATCAAATGTCCATGGAAATCTGATTGGAAACTGAACTCCACTCCTCCTTCCACAGCCTCTAGGACCATGACTGGTAAATGTCAATAAAAATCTTGTTAGAAATAGCTGGCCGCTTCCTCCACACTCCAGGACCATGACTGGTTGAAAGTTAATGGGAAATCTTATTGGAAATAACTTCCACCCTCCACCACTTCCAGTCTCCAGAACCATGACTGGTCAATGTCAATAGGGATCTAGCTGGTAATAGCTGAACCTTCCCCTCCCCTCCAGCTTCCAGGACCATTACTGATAGGGATCTAATTAGTAATAGCTGAACCTCACCCTCCCCTCCAGCTTCCAAAGTTATGATTGGTCAATGTCAATGGGAATCTAACTGGAAATAGCTGAACTCCCCCCCGACTCCTGCTTCCAGGCCCGAGGGCCCATTGTCAATGGAACCGAGGGAAATAGCTGAACTCCACCACCTAGCATTCATGTTACTTTCAAAAAAAATTCTAAAAACTGCCCCTAATTTTTATAGTGAAGCACTTTGTTCCCAACTCCCATGTCTGTATCTGTCTGTATATACTGCTGTTTTGAAGCCACTAATTTTACAATTATGTTTTGACTTTCCTATTTTTTTCACAGATGGTTTTTAGAATTTTAAAAGAAAAACATTTTGGAGTTCAATAGGTTCGGGGAGCTCAGTTGTAAATAAGCCCCTTTTTCCTGCCTTAGCCTCGTTTATAGTCAGATATGCAGAAGTTTCCCTACGTCTGGATGACACCGAAGCCTCCCACCCTCGGCCTCACATCTGCTCCTCATTCATGGAGTTTGCTGACTTTGCCACATTTCACAAACAATTTCCTAAGAATCCAGTTCGCCACATTTTCTCAGTCTGTAAGGTTTTGTCCCCAACTAGGGTGTGCTCCCTGCTCTAGAAAACTGGAAACAATGGTGGTGGTGTCCATGATCCTGGTCAACTGAGCCAAGAGTGGTTGATGACCACTCAACATGACCTCCTGACCAGTATCTCCAGGATGGTAGCTTGCTCTGGAAACTGCGTAGCCAAAGCTGGTCTGGTCCCTTTGGGAAATGCTAAGTTCCTGATCTTTGTTTCTATGAGCCTATCTACATCTATATGTACTGTCTACGACCTATGACCCAATGCTCTTTTTTGCCCTGGACTTTTTCCTCCCCATCTATTCCCTAGACCCCCGCCCAATCTATTTCCTGTCACCATTATTCCCATGAATCTTTGCCCCCCATGCCCATTTACTTCCCGTGAACCCCCCTATTCCCCGGCCTATGCCCTTATCTATTCCGTATTACCCTAAGCCCCTATCTATTCCGTATTACCCTATGCGCCATCTATTTTTTGTGCACCCATCTATTCCCTGACCTTATGCCCCTATCTATTCCGTATGACACTATGTCCTATCTATTCCCTGTGACTCTATGCCCTATCAAACCCGTATTCCCAAAACCCCCTTATTTTTTTTTTGCCCCTTTTAAATTTTTTCCCCCCCCTTTATCGCATGCCCGTATCTATTCCCTTTTACCATATGCCCTATTCCTGTCCCCCCATCTTTTTCCCTAGACCAGTTTTCTGTTTTTCCCCTTTACCCCTATCAAATTTGCTGTCCCCCAAACATTCCCTAGTCCCTTTTCTTTGCCCTATTACCCTGTGCCCAATCTATTTCCTGTGCCCCAATCTATTCCCTATGACCCTATCTATTCTGTATTACCCTATCCCTTTTTATTTCCCGTGCACCCATCTATTGCCTGTGACCCTATCTATTCCCTTTTACCCTATGCGCCATCTATTCCTTATGCCCCTATCTTTCCCCTTTAAACCGAAATGCCCTATCTTTTTCCCCTTTTTTAAACCCTGGGGCCCTATCTTTGCCCTTTTTTTTCATCCCCCTATCAAATTGCCCCTATTTTTTTCCCTTTTCCCCCCTATGCCTATTTTTTGCCCTTTTACCACTTTGCCCCTACCAAAGGCCCCTATAAATTTTTAAATTTTCCACATGCCCCTATTTCCTTTTATCCTATGCCCCTATCAATGCCCTATGACCTTAAGCTCCTATTATGTCCTATCCGTCTCTCTGAACCCCATGGCTGCCCCTGCCCCTCAATGAATAGAGAAAGCAAGCAGTTATATATTATTTCATCACTTCTGGCAGGAATCAGAGCTATCTATTTTACACGATGGGGGACAGGTTTTTTCCCCGCTCCAAAAGTCAGCAATATGTTAAACTTTTTCTATACAGCCCCTTAAAGGGCTTCCCCCGGAATTTGGGAAAGGGGGCACCCGGGCCCGATTTTCCAAACCCCCCTCTGCCACGGAGCCGTTGGGGACGTGGGTTAACCCCTACGGAAAACTGCAGGGAAACCCAAAACCTTGGATACCGCGGCCCTTTATGGGGGTAATAGGGAGCTAGTTCCCCGCGGGGCTACGTCTGCTCTATTATCCCCTATGAGGCCACCACAGCAGTGTCGCGGTATCCGCCGGGTACCTTTTTTCATGGTATCTGCAACGTATGCAGTTTTTCATAGTGTGAAACCCCCCCTAAACCCGGGGTTTTTCAAGTTAAAATTTTTTGGGGAGGATTTTGATGGCGGGGGTTTTCATTGGTTTTTATAATTGCTTAGCACCAGTGGGCCACCCCAGTGGAACCCCCCCAATTTTCCCATCATTTTAATTTTCGTGCACAACAATTTTACCGTAGATGGAAGAAAGAAGCCTTTACCCAAACGCAACCCAAAAAGCCCCCAAATTCTTGGATTTATCATAAAGGGACAATTTTTGGGTTTATTTTAATAATATATTTCATCTCTGTATCATATTTTTACTGTTAAAGCTTTAGGCACTTTTTAAATTTAAAAAATAGGGACAAAATTGTCCAAATATAGACTTTTATGGTCCAAACTGAAAAAAAAAACCGTCCTTTTTTCTTGGGCCCTTTACTCCGAAAGAAATTTTGGCACCGAGCCGGGGTGCAACTGACAAGGGGTTTTTATTATGAGCCCTTATCTTGACGATACGACCACAAGTCACTTAGGAGGTGAGGATAGCATGCTGACAGGCCCCACTTCCATGGATAAAAATCCCCCAATTTTAGGGGGGGGTTTTGGGAAACCACTGCGCAAAAGGGGTTAAACCCACAATTGGGCCAAAAACCCAGCGGCCGCCCCAATGGGGGGGAACACCGAAATGCCTTATAGTTCTGCTGGAGAAATCATTAAGGCAGCATAATATTTACACTGGGGACTGAAGCTTTCCTCCTTCCTACAACGTGTCTCTAAAGTAAATGACCCCCACCCCCGCCCACCAGGACAGCGCTCATGTTACCCGGTTTTTATTCAATGCTTTATTTGCACAGATGGCCAATAACAATAACAAGGAAATCTGAGAGAGAACGAAAAATTTAAAAAAAACTGCGATTGCCCGCCCGGCGGCCGCCCCCGCTTCAGGGGCACAGGGCAGGGGGTATGGGAAGGGAACGCTCCCCCCCCGAATAAGCAAAAATCTTGTTTTTTCCAACTTTTTTTTTTGGGGGAAAAATTTTTGGGCCCCCAGTGTAAAAAAAGCTGGGGGAAAATCCAAACAACAACCAGCAAAAAAAAAAAAGGTTTTTCCAGCAGAAACATAAGGGTTGGGGGGTGGCCCCCGGAAAGGAAAAGTAGCTAGGGGCACATCTCCTGTGACTCCCCTTTAAGCCCCGTCCAAAACTGCTCAATAAAACCCCCATATCCCGTCTTTTTTGGGCACCAGTCTGCCCCCCTCTGATTCAGGGAAAAAGAACTGAGCAAAAAAAAGCCCAACTACAATCAAAAAACTCCAGAGATTAAACCCGAGTTTTATCAGGGCCTGCTTCACTTTCCAAGCTTCCCCCCTCTGCCGGGGAAAGAACATGTCATGAGGCAGCAAGAGCCCAAGCAGATATAAGGGACTCTGCTTTGGGACAATTTCAGTGGTCACTTTCCTTCTTTAACGGCTTTGGGGGAGTCTGCCCCATCCCGGGGCCACACCATTTCGACAGTCAGTGCTTTGTTAAGCCCTTGGGCACATCTAAACCCCCCTTTCCTGCTGCCCCTTTAAAAAACTTTAGTTTTTTTCTGATCTTCAAGGGGGTCAAGCACGGCTGGTACATAAGTTTGGTGCATTTCAAAAATTTTGATTACCCTCATCTTCCCCATCGCTGCGACAACCGGCCCCCAAAAAAATCAGAGGGCACATCACAAAAGTCAAACGGCAGTGCAGAAGGCCCCAGTCCTTTAAAAAGGGGCCTGACAGTCTTGTAAAGGGTCCTTGGG
>JAODAL010087116.1:0-10038 GCA_025379985.1 Phyllomedusa bahiana | reverse complement strand
AGCGGGCTGTATCTTCCGGACCCCCGATCCCGAGTGCGGGGAAATTTTTTTGTGTGAGGGCCGTTTTTATTTACGGGCCTTCCGGTTCTTTTTTTTTTGGTTTTTCCTTTTAATTTGTTTTTTTTTGTATTTTTGTAACATTGTACGTCTGTTTTTTGGATACATTTTTTTACAATATGTTTATAAAAAAAGATTTTTAAAAATTTTCCCTTATAGAGATTGGTTTTTCCCTTTTTCTTCTTTTTTTTGGCCCTAATTTGTCTTATGGGATTGTCTAAGTCTATTTTAGGGGGGTTTTTGGGCCCTATTTGTGTGGGCATTATATCTGGGATAGTGCTGGGGAAACTATTTTTCAGGCCCAAGCCCCTTTTTTTCCATCTTTCAAGGGGAAACGAAAAGGTTTCCCTTTTTTTTTTCTTTTTTTGTACTTTACTTATCCTTTAGCATTCCCTGGGATTATTTTTTATTATTTTTCTTTTGTTTTCCCTTTGTGTTTTTTCTTTTTGCTGGCCCCTTTGTTTTCCCCTGATGAACCGTGAAATTCAGGAAAAAACCCCTTTAAATTGGTGGGGGATTTTTTGTATTCGGGAAAAGGGTTTTTTTTTTGGTTTTCTTTTTTTATGTTGTAATTTTAAAATAGTTTTTGGTGTTGTTTTTTGATTTTAAAAGGTTTTTTTTGTATTTTTTTAAACCTTTTTTTTTGGGTTTTTTTGGGTTTCCTGTGTTTTAAATTTTTTCCTACCCTTTTTTGTTTATTTTTGGGTTTTTCCCAGGGGGTCCCCCCTTTGGGTGTGGGTGTTTCCGCTTATCTTTTTTTTTTGCTTTTGCGTTTTATATTTAGATATGGGTTTGAGTGAGATTTTATATCTTGTTTTTTTAAAAGGTATTTTGGTAAAAAAATTGGTTAAGTTTAGTTTTATTATTTTTTTCCCTAGGCATTTTTTAATTAGGGGTTTTGTGTAATTTCTTTATGGTTTAAAAATGCCTTTTTTTATCTTTAGGTTTTCCCCCCTACCTAGGAGGACTGTTGTTTTTCTTTAAGCTGCAGAAATAAGGCCAGAATCCAAAACATCATTCAGCAGTTGCTCCAGTTGAAGAAATCCTTCAAAAGATGCCCTAGTGCCTTCCCAAAGGATGAAAATATCATCAATGTACCTCCCCGAGAATAGTATCTGGAGGGGCCATTGATCATGGGTTTGGCAAATCTTGGTGGCCTCCCCCACCAGCCCGGGAAAAAAAATTTGTTAATGTGGGAGCACGGGGGCCCCCCATTGCGGGGCCCAGAGCTGGTGGAAAGGTCCGCCGGTTTTTAAACAGAAAATAATTATGACGCAAAAAAAGTAAGTAATTTTTTAACAAAATATTTTTTTTGGGGGTAGAGTGCCCCGGGTTTTTAAGAAAGTACTCAGTAGCCACAATGCCAAAAACATGTGGGATGTTACTATAGAGTCATTTAACATCTATAGAAGTTAATAAAACATCCATACCCACTGAGATCCCCTCCAAACATCTCAAAAGATCCGAAGTATCGTGAATGTAAGTGGAAAATCCACAAACCAAATGTTGTAATACCGATAAAATTTATTGCCGATTTGGGGGTATTGACCGCCCCCCTGACACGATTGGTCTCCCTTTTTTAAATCCCCAACCCCCTTTTGCACTTTAGTGGGCAAAAAAAGGTAGGGATCTGAGAGTTTTTTGGGCTCTTTAACTTTGTTCTGGCAGAAATAAGGCCAAAATTAAAACCCGCCCTTCACGTTGCTCCGTTCCTACAATTCATTAGTCAGGCCCTTTCCCCAAAAAACTGCTAACTTTTGGACCCTTAAAACAGATCACTACACATCTTGATATATAAAATTTGTCCTAAACACTAGTTTCCACCTTTATCAGACGGTTTAATCACCAGGGTTTTTACCCCTTTTCCAAAAAAAACAAAGCCCTCATCCCCATAAGAAAAATTATTCTTAATGGTAATGATTGATTTTTCAAAGGCCCAAATTTTGGGTCACATTAACAAATAGATAAAAAAATTTCGGGAGTGTAAATTGTGGGGCATTCGCTATTTTTTCAATCTAATCTTTTTCATCTCTCCCTTTTCAAAAGTGAGTTTAGGTACGGGACCCCCCAAAATCTTCAACAGCAATCCTAATGCTTACATTGCTGTAAATCTTGAATTTTAAAAAAAAAAAATTCCACAAAAGTTTCCTGCAGTCGCCCAAATAATTTACGGAGACTGTCCCTGAACCTGCGCTTCCTTTGATAACTTTGGGCTGGGTAAAAGTTTTTAGATCGCAAAGCCTTTGTAGTTGGAGGGGGAAATTTAGGGGCGGTTTTAAATTTAAATTTGGGGGTTTGGGCCCAAAAATTTATCCGGGATTAAGGTTTTTAACGATCCAAAGGCTAAGGGTGCAGTTAAAATTTAAATCAAGACGTTTGATTTGGAAGGGGAAAAAAGACAGGGATGCCTTTGTCTCCTTTGCTTTTTGCCCGGCAATTGGGGTTAGCAGCTCAGATTGAGCAAACGCCCATATTGAATGCTTTAGGAGGGGAGGCTGGAGGACAAAATACCCCTTATAGGGCTGATGTATCCTTTTTTTTTTGGCCCAATACGGGCGGTCATTGTCAGAGGCAATTAATACATTAAAAAGTTTGGTCCCACTCGGGGTTGAAAATTTAAGGGGGGAAAGTCTGTCATTAGCCAGTGGATGCCAGGGATAAATTTTTCTCCCCCCGGAGAATCCCATTCTAGTGTCCCATTTTTTCCAATCCCGGGTTTAAAAATATTTCTGGAATTACAGGAATTTGGGGGGGTTTTGTCGGATCCATTGCTATTTAAAATTTAAAAAAAAAATTGGATGTCTGGCTTTTAAAATTCCCCTTATCGTAGCGGGAAGATAAAATCGGGTTTTAAAATGATTTGGATGCCCCGTTGTTGTCCCCCTCATAACTTCCAACTGGCCCCCCAGAGATTTTTTTTTTAAAGTCATGCTTTTTTCGAGCCCTTATCTGGGGCGGGACACTCCCCGGATAAAGCTAGAAACTCTGCAATTGGGCAATGGACGAGGGGGGTTGGAAATTTCCTTAATCCAGCATTTTTTTGGCACAAAACTGAATAATGAGAGTTGGGAGGGGGAGGGGGGTAAGGATTAAACTTAAAAATATTCCCCACTATTTTAATTCTCCAATCTTTATGGAAAACTGGAGGCAAAAAAAATTTTTTTTGTGCCCCCAAAAAGTTTCCAATTTATATCTATGCATAAACGTGGGGGAAATTACGGGTGGATTTTGGGGTTCAGGGCTGCACATCCTATACAGGGATTTGGAAAACCCCCCGGTTGTCCCAAAATTTTTTTGTTCAGGATTTGAGTCTGGGAATAGGGCCTTCAATATGTCTCCCAACTCTTTCAGATCGGGGGTGCTTAAAAAATTTTCAGCAAAATTTCAAATGGAATTTGCCTTTTCCGCATACCAGCTATACAAAACTTTCAGCTTGGGACCTTATAAGCGAAAAATTAACACAATTCAATATAACCCAAATTTACTCGATTTGATAGGGGGCAAGAACATCAAAAAACGGGGACTGTTTTTACTTTATATAAAATTTTTTGGGAAAACTTTTTTTTTTTGAAACCCATAGATTTACGTATAGGTGGGAGGAGATATTGGCCCTATAGAGCCTAATATTTGGGAGGAGTACTGGGACCATACCTTGATTTCGTGATGAACCCGCATCGAATCTCTCAATTATTCTTAAAAACTCGGTTTTCAGAACTTTCTTTTCTACATAAAATTGGGAATTTGGGCCTCTCCTCGTGTAAAAGGGGGTTGTGCCCCGGCCTCTCTGATGCATATTTCTGGCATTGCCCCAAACTAGAGGAATGGATTTTTTTTTGTCCAATTGATCCAGCGAATTTTCAAATTACAGTGGGGAGAAAACCCTTGGTTTGTATTTTGGGGTTGTAGGAACTTAAAAAGGGTTTTAGAGCTGAGGAAAACGCAATATCTGACTTTTATTTATGGGGAGGAAAAAATTTAAAAGCGACAAATGGCTGGATGCAGAACCTCCGTCGCACAGGGTTTTTTAATAAAAATGAACGGCTGATTGCTCTGGAGGGGGGGGTGTATTATAAGAGAGGAGCCAAACTTAAGTATAATAAAAAATGGGGTAAAAAGGCTGGAAAATTTGGTCTTGCTGCACCGAAATTGTTTGGCAGAGGGTGTTGGGGACTCGATGTAGAGGTTCTGGGGGCTGTGTCTTGGAGTTTTGGGATGGAGGCCGTCCGACAGCCCGGTACAATTTTTTTTTGTGACAAGAACTGAATTTATTAAAATTTCATTGCTATGTGAGTAAAAGGTATTTACTGCTTAATCTGGAGATGGATTTGGGGGGGGGCTTGGTGTGTTTTTTTGGGGGTAAAAAATTTAAATTTGGTCTTACAAGACATTAATGTACTCTGTTTGTACTACTTTTTATCTGACCAATAAAAAGTTTATGGTTAAAAAAAAAAAAATTTCCCCCCCCCCGCAAAAAGGTTAGATCCGTCCCCATCTAAAACATTTAATTATGGTGGGTACAAAATGGCCCTTGTAGAACCGACAATTCAAAATCATTTAGTGCTCTACTTGCGATTTTTAAACTGTTGACTTCAGGTTAAAATCTGCCGGCCGAGTTCGTTGGGGGTCCCTCCTCCCTTCTAAAAAAGATTGTCCAGAGGAAGATGAAAAACCCTTTATTGTTTGCCCGGACCTGATGTTCCCATTTTCTAGGCCTCTACCTGGGGCCTCCATGTACTGTCAAATTCCTGGGACGTGAGCTCTTTTTTGGGTCGGGTCGAAGACTCGGGATCAGATGACTGCCCCTACTTGGGTTTTTTAGCCTCTTTTAAAGGGCCTGTTTAAAACCGCCCCTTCCTAAAGTCAGCTAAAAACCCGTGTATTTGCTTATGTTTGCGATTTTTTCAAAATGTTTGATATTCTCTACGGATACTCGCAAAGCTTGTTCCCTTTTTTAAAAATCGGGATGTCTTTAAATTTGAGAGCCTGATCCCTAAAACTATTCAATGAACTAGGGTAGCCTAAAAACGTTTTGTTCCTCCTCTTGAGCTCCTCTTAACAAGGGGGCTTTCAGTTTTAAATTTCCCCCCCACCTACTCAAAAGAAAATTTTTGGGGTCTAAAGTCAGGAACACTAGTAAAACGTAAACCCAAAAGGGGGCGTTTTTTTGAATATAGTGCTCTAAAAATGAACCCACCACAAAATTTTAAATTACCCTAAAGCAAGTTAAAAAGGTTTTTTGAAAACGTCCAAATCAGATGGATTATCGAGTTGTATAAGTCCTATCAAAAAAAAACCTTTGCCTCTGCCCTATGCTTCTCAAAGTCTAAGGGGCATTTGGTTTTATTTCGTAAAAGTTTGTTTGTTGTCCCTGTGAACCCGGCTATCTAAAAGGGGGGGAAACGAGTCAGGTTTTTCTGGCAAATTATGTTTGAAACGGGACTTTTTTTTATTTGTTTTTAGTTTAGTTTTTCTTAAGGGTTTAGAAATTTTGGGGGGCCCCCCCCTTCTCGGGAAAAAGACCCCGCGTTTGGTAGGTTTTGTTTGGGTGAGTGAGGAACATTTTTTTTTACAGGTATCTTTTCCTTATTTGAATCAAGTTGCCTGCTTTTAGGGGACAACTAACCGTAAGCCCCCTTTTCTAAACCTGGATAATTTGTATTGTTAGATTGGTGGGGATTGTTTCATTATTGCATTTTAGAAATTATTTAATAAATGTTGTGTTTTAATTGGGTTATTATTGCTGTGATATTTGTTTTTGACACCCAAGGGTTACCATAATAAGCTGCAGTGATTCGTTGATTTAATACGGCTGGTTTTCTGAGTGACCCTATAGACTTTGGGAAGCATAGGGCAAGAGGAAAAGGTGGTTTTTTTCTGATAGTGATCTTGATACAACTCTTGATAATCCATCTGATTTGAAGACGGTTTTCAAGAACCTTTATCTTGCTTATAGGACCAATTTAAAATTGTGGTGGGAATTACAGTCTTTAGAGCACTATATTTAATCTATAATTGTCCATAGTGGTTTACGTTTACTAGTGGTTCCTGCCTTTAGATCCCAAACAGATGCTCTTTTGAGTAGGTGGGAGGAGGAATTAACTGAAAGCTCACTTAGATTAATGAGGATGCTACTGAAGGAGGAACAGAAAACGTTTGAGGCTACCTTTAGTTCATTGAACAGTATGAGGGATCAGGCTCTCAAGTTTAAAGACAATCCCGATTTTAATAAAAGGGAACAAGCTTTGCGAGTATCTGTAGAGAAATATCAAACATCTCTGAAGAATCGCAAACATAAGCAGTATACACGGGATTTAGCTGACTTTAAGGAAGGTCGTGTATATCAGGCCTTGAGACAGAGGACTAATATACCTAAGGAGGTTCAGTCATCTGATCGTGAGTCTTCAGACACAGAATCTAATAGAGCTGCACGTCCAGGAATTAGAGCACGTGGACGTGCAGCACGTGGAGGTAGAGGCTCTAGAAGATGGCGACAGTCAGGTCGTGGCGAACAATATGGTTATTCATCTTTCTCTGGACAATCTTTTTTAGAAGGGAGGGGGGGACCCCCACAAGAACTACAGCAGTGTCAGATTCGGTAACCTGTGAGAGTCAACAGATTATAAATCTGTCAAGTAGAGCACTCAGTGATTTTGAATTCTATCTAGAGGGCTCACTTTTGTACCCACCACTCGATTCAATGATTTTGGATGGGTGAAGGATCTACACCTTTTTGCACAGAAATTTAAGTGGAAAACATTTTTTAAGATTCAAGAGTCACAGCAATGAAGAGCATTAGGATTATCTGTTGAAGACCTAGAGGGGGTTCGTACCATAAACTCACTTCTGGAAGAAGGGGAGAGATGGGGAACTCATACAGATCTTAGATTGAAAAGTAGCTGAATGCCTCCACAATTTGACACTCCTGAAATTGATCTATTTGTTAAGGTGGTGACCGAAGAATTGGTCCTTTTGAAAAATCAATCATTACCATTTAAGAATAATTTGTCTAGTATGGAGATGAGGGCTTTGTTATTTTTGGAAAGGGATAAATCCCTGGTGATTAAGCCGTCTGATAAAGGTGGAAATCTAGTGTTGATGGATCAAGATATTTATATCAAGATGTGTAGTGATCTGGTGAAGGATCCAAATTGTTATGCAGTTTTGAGGAAGGACCTGACTAATGAATTTGTATTGGAACTGGAGCAACTGCTGAATGACGGGTTGAATTCTGGCCTTATTTCTGCAGCAGAACATAAGTTCCTGATGCCAACAAACTCCCAGATCCCTACCTTTTATGCCCTACTGAAAGTGCATAAGGGCTTGGAGCATTTAAAAGGGAGACCAATCGTGTCAGGAGTGCGGTCAAATACCCAAAATGCTGGCATATATATTGATTGTGTGTTACAACATTTTGTTTGTGGATTACCATCTTACATTCACGATACTTCGGATCTTTTGAGATGTTTGGAGGGGATCTCAGTGGGTATGGATGTTTTATTAACTTCTATAGATGTTGAATGACTCTATAGTAACATCCCACATGTTTTTGGCATTGTGGCTACTGAGTACTTTCTTAACACCAGGGGCACTCAGTACCGGCAACATAATGATTTTGTTAACAAATTACTTGACTTTGTTCTGCGTCATAATTATTTTCTGTTTAACCGGCGGACCTTCCACCAGCTCTGGAGCACTGCAATGGGGAGCCCCTGTGCTCCCACATATGCAAATTTGTTCCTGGGCTGGTGGGAGGCCACCAAGGTTTGCCAACCCGATGATCAATGGCCCCTCCAGATACTATTCTGGGGGAGGTACATTGATGATATTTTCATCCTTTGGGAAGGCACTAGGACATCTTTTGAAGGATTTCTTCAACATCTCAACATGAATGATATAGGTTTACGTTTTGCTTATGAAATACAAGATCGGAGCCTACCTTTTCTAGATGTTCTCATAATGAAGGGTACTCTACTATTTGTTAGATGACCACTATATCATTTATCATATTGGTCATCCTTTGGATATATTATCAGTAATTAAGTTTGTCTTGTTGTCCCCTGATGAACGATGGCTATCTAAATGGGGGGAAATGCGTCAGGTTTGTCTAGACAAATTATGTAATCTAAACGGTATCTTTTTTCTTATTTGTTTTGTAGTTTAGTTTTTCATTAGGGTTTAGAATTTAGGCGGAGCCACCCTTTTCAGGGCGATGACCCCACAGTTAGGTAGGTTTTGTTAGGGTGAGTGAGGATCTATTTTTTCCTACAGGTATCTTATCCTATATTTTGAATCATGTTGCCTGCCTTTGAGGGATCAACTAACCGTAAGTCCCTTTTCTAAACCTTGAGGTAATTTGTATTGTTAGATTGGTGGGGATTGTTTCATTATTATATTTTAGAAATTATTTAATAAATGTTATGTCTTGTCATGTCCCATGACTTCTGGGTTCATAATCAGTATTGTAATTTCTATTACTGCTTTGTATATTCCTAAATTGTCCCCCATCGTCTTTCCCGTATGTTTTGCTCTGAGGTTTTCAGCTCCTCCCTCCTTCTAGCATTCTCCATCTTTCTGTCTCACTGAAGCACTGTATCCTCATTCTCTGGATCAGCTCTGTAAAGTTATCATCTTTTCACCTACTACTTTGGTGTAAACTACAAGATTCAACCTGGAATAAACTCGTGTTGGTTCTTCATACACGCCGGAGCAGTTGAGTTGATCACTGTCTGACAAGATTGCTGAAGGAAGTTTACAGTTTAATACAGACTTCCATTACTACATGGGCCTGATGAACTTCACACTTGCTGTCAGTGTATTGCAGTCAGAATAGTGAAAAGATGGTTTAGAAACACAGACAAGCTCACAACTTCAGCAGAGATTACCACATACAGCTGCAGTGTTGTAACAGTGACTAGCAAGCGTCAGTGTGCAGTGTGCATAACAGTTACAGCTTAAACAGAGCATAGACTCTTCTAGCAATATCATTCTACTCCTCCATCTTATATCCTGTCTGTGTTACATAACGGCTGCAGGCAGCACCGCTCACAGTGACCAGCTACAGCTGCATGATGATAGCAATCCTACTCCACAACCTAGTGAGAGAGCAAGACGCCTAACTCATCCTACATGGAAGGTCAGAGAGAATCTTGAAAGCACAAAAAAGTGAAATACTTTCTGAAGCTACTGATCAATGGGAAAAACTGCTTAGTCACATCTCCCACATCTCACAGGGTGCTTGTAGTGAAGCACTACTGGAAGAAGCCCTAGGACAACTCTCTGCAATGTATGAACACTATACCATTAAAAGTTCCAATTACTGTGATATTTTACAGAAGCTTAATACCCCAGACTCTCTACAAGAATTACTCAGCTTCCAGCGCCTTAATATTGAACGTGAAAACCTGATATGTGAAACTAAGTCCAAATTAATGTCAAGAACCACGCGGCTGCAGGAAACATCATCCTGTGTTTCCAAATCTACTAGGCATTCCAAAAGATAATCAAAATATTCTACGCTCAGTGAACAGCTCATAAGAGCATGTGCCGAATTTGAGGCTAATAGAATACAGGCAGAGTTTGCACTAAAAAGAGCATCTATGGAAGCAGAAACAGCACAAAAAAGGGCATCTATGGAAGCAGAAACAGCATGCAAAAGAGCCAAGATGGAAACTCTGCAGAAACAATGTGAACATGCCACCGCCATGGCAAGATTAAAGGTTCTAGAACAAGCTGCTAGTGGAAGTGAAGGAAGCAGCTCCAGCCTAAGTGCAGTGGCTGTAGAAGACCCTGTTAAGCTCACAAGAGACTATGTGCTAAGTCAAAACAGCGAACCTCTGAATGCCACCAACATTCCTGACAGTTCAGATGTTCCTCCAGTGCAACAAAGCACGGATCCTTCTGCAGATCCCTGCATTCGAGGTCAGTACAGTCCTACATCCATGCTGTATCCTGTATTTCCTTCACATATCACAAGCCCAAATC
>JAODAL010087115.1:0-10039 GCA_025379985.1 Phyllomedusa bahiana | reverse complement strand
GCTTTAAAAAAAAAGGGGCTTTTTTTACCTTTTTTAATAGATGAGGGACCCCAAACCGGGGCTCTCACCGCACCCTTTTTACCCCCGGCTGCAAACTGGGGTTTAAAAAATACAACGCACCCGGGCTCCACCGCACCAAAAAAATTTATCCCCCAAAGCTGTACCTCCGTGTTAACAGAGGGCTGACGGCAGCACTGCCTTCAATTTGGGGCAACGGGGAAGTTTCAAATTTCCTAAAAAATCAGATTTTAAAAAAAGGTTTTTTCCCCTGTGAGATTAAGAAGTGTAAAAAGGGGGCCCCGGGGCTGGACAAAAATTTTCCCAAAAATTTGGGGCTTTTAAAATTTTTTCTGGGGCGGGATACAGGGGGGTCCCATCTTTTATCTCCGGGGATCTGTCCTTAACCCACTGAAAAGGGATTTGAGAAAATTAAATCATTAATTTTTTTTAGCTAATAAACCCAAAGCCAGGGGGGGAAAATGCCCTTCTCAACTAAAATTTTTTTTGGGGTTAATTAAACTTTTGTATTACTTATGGAGTGGGGAACAAAATTAAAACCATCTAACGTGAAAAAAATTCCCTTTAAAAAATGCGGGAAAGGGGTTGTATTTTGAAATTTTATCAAAAATTAAAAAAAAAAGCAAAAGAAAATTTTTTTAAAAAACCTAAAAAATTAAATTTCCCTAAATAAATTCTGTAAACAAATGTCAGTTACCAAAAAAAATACTAATGACAGTCACTGTACCCAAAAAAGATAGTGCCCCTTTGGGGATCTGGGGACCCAAACCCGTTCAGGGGTTTTTGCGTACAACAGATTTTTGTCAATTCCAGTGGGAAACCCAAAATGGTGGGTTTAAAGACTCCTTTTCCGGGACTTTTTTTAAATTGGGGGCAGCATTTTTGGGGGTATTTTCTTCCCAAAAGGGGTATTAATTTTCCCCCTTCAAGTGAAATTGTGGTTAAAAAACATACTGCCTTCTGGCACTTTTAATTTGGGTTTATGCAGGTTTTTTGGGGCCCTCTGTTTGGGGCAAGAAGGGGAAGGGAAATTTTTTATTTTTTTCTGTTCTTTTATAACCAAAATTTTGGGCCCCAAATGTACCCAATCCATTTGACTGTTTTGGAAAGTTAATTTTCCCTTTCTCCCTCCCCCCGTTTGGGGGTAAAATGAAGTTTTGTTTTCCTCCCCCCATAACTTTTTGGGGCATCGCATTAAAACATTATGACTATTTGGGAATTTTTTTAATTGGGCCCATTTTCGGGCCCATCCAACCCCCATGACGATAACAACCCTAATCGCTCATCACTATTTCTAATGCAAATTTTGGAATAAAAATGTACAACATGGGAGAAATAAAAAAAGATAAGAATCCAGAAGTTTAACCCATCGGGAATTTAAAAAGTCCCCCAAAGGGGGGAAAGAAAAAAAAAAATTCAATACATTCAATTTTTTTTCCCTTTTTTTTGGAAACCAAGGGTCAATATATGGGGGTTAAAGAAAATAAAAAATAAAAATGATTTTATTGAATTTAAAATTTTTTTTTCTTTTTCCCCCCTATTATTTATCATTTTATTACACATCGGTACAAAATTCTGGGTCTTATCATTTTTTTTTCTCCCTTACAGTTTATTCCAGATTGCATTTGAAAACCCATAAACTTTGCTCGCCCTCCCCTTGGGCCAAATTAAACCGGGCCCTCTTTTAAAATTAGCCCAAACACAAAAAGGCTCGCTCTGCATATTCTTTTTTCCCCCCTAGAACTCTAAGAAAGTAGCTCGCCTCGGAATGGCCGGGATAGCCAAAAACCCCCCCTAGCTCAACCCCAAAACACTCCCTTTTTTGCCTTTTTTTCTGTATTTTAACTGTCCCCCCCTTTGAATATGATTTTTCCCAAAATTTCTCCATTTGGTTTTTTAAATTTTCCCCTGTCGTCCTATTTTTTTGATTTGGGCAATTTCTCCTCCCCAATTAGGGAAAGGGGCCCCTGTCCCCTCCCATTCTGATTGGGTGGGTTTTTCCGGGCCAATGAGAAAGCACAAAATTTTAAATTTCTGAAATTTTCCCCAATTCCTATATTCAAAAAACCCCTTTTTCCCGGGTCCCCGTCAAACCGTTGTTGGGGGTTTTACTGATTTTTGTTTATAAAGGTTTTTGCTTTTTTCAGATTAAAATTTTTTTATTAATAAAAAATTTTTGTTTTAAACACATCCATGCCGCAAGCCTGAACCAGATTGAAATTTCCGATTCTCCATAGACTACAATGGGACAAGTATCCCGCCTTATTGGCTGGGATAGCCAACCCCCCTAGTTCAACCAAACACTCTTTTTTCATTTTACTGTATTTTTAATGTCCCCCTTTATTTTGATTTTATATTTCTCCTGGTTAGAATGGGGCCCTGTCCTCATTCTGATTTCCAATAGCCAAGCCCCCAGCTCAACCATCACCTTTTCCCTTTTTTTTCTGTATTTGAACTGTCCCCCTTTGATTTTTATTTCTTATTTTCCTTGGGTTTGAATTCCCGCGCTCCCATTTGATTCCGAGATACCAAGCCCCGCTAGCTCAAAACCAATCAGCTCTTTTCTGTATTTTAACTGTATTTTTGAACTGCACCGCCTTGATTTGATTGGGCTAATTTCTCCATAGGTTAGAATGGGTCCCTGTCGCTCCTATTCTGATTGGCGAGATAGCCAAGCCCCCGCTAGCTCAACGATCAGCTCTTTTCTGTATTTTTACTGTATTTTGAAACTGTCCCGCCTTGATTTTGATTGGTCTATATTCTCCATAGTTAGAATGGGTCCCTGTCGCTCCTATTCTGATTGGCGAGATACCAAGCCCCCTAGCTCAACCAATCACCTCTTTTCTGTATTTTTACTGTATTTTTAACTGTCCCGCCTTTGATATTGATTGGTCAATAGTTCTCCATAGGTTTTAATGGTTCACTATCGCTCCTATTCTGATTGGCTGGTTTATGCCGACCAATGAGAATAGCTTCAGGAATTTGAATTATGTATTTTCCGGCAATTTCCAATATCCTAATCCTGATATTGCGCCGTTCTAGATTTTTGGAAAGTGTTTTTTTATTTATTTTTTTTTTTTGAGGTTTGAGCTCTTTTTCTGATAATGTTTTACGCCTTTATAAAGGCGTTTTTTTGGGAATCATACTCCATGCCGCTCGGAGCTGAGCGCCGAGATTTCTCTTGCGATCTTCTCTATGCTTCCTCTCATGTTCCGTTCTCGCTTCCTTTCGCCTCCGCCGGAGCATTTAGAACAGAATCAACTAGGTCTGCCTGTCGGAGCTGCCGAGCGCTGCAATGCGCCGCACTTTGCCGACTCGCGATCGTACATGCCTCGGAGTTTTCGAGCGTGTCGCTTCCCACCCCGGAACGCCTACACCGCGCCCATTGCCCGCCCCTTCATGCGGGGCGCAGCTGAAAGTGGCGAACGCTGCGCCTAACATCGCATCCCCGGGGTCCGAAGCGGATTCGGGCTGGTGAGGCGCAGGATACGCCAGAAAAACAGGGTAAAAGCCGTTCATACATGGCCCTTAATTCTGGGCCCGGGGGACCCTAAAGTTGGGTGTCATCAGCATACCCGGTGGTTTTGAAAGCCATGTGATGCTATGAGCTGACCCAGACCAACAGTGTACAGGTCTTCATCATTATCATTGGAGAAGAGAGCAGCAGCTTGCGTGTCAGGCAGTGGCGCAGCCTGTAAGTCGGTACTGTGGTCGGGAGTCAGCAGGATGGCCGCAATTGCGAGGATGGGAGCCAAACAGCCACGATTTAGACCACCCCCTTTGCGGTCCCCGAAAGTAGCAGCACAGGGGCTCACCGGGTCAGCGGCAGTAACAGTCAGTCAGTGTGGAGCTTTGGTGGTAAAATCACCAACTTTGCGGTGTGCTAGTTTTTTGACGAGACACCAGAGTAGGTGAACATAAGTGTATGTAGAATATGTGGGCAGAAAGTAAAACGTGACCAGAAACCTAACGTTGGCAGCACGGCCCTGCATCAAGACCATGCAGTGTCACCATACGTGTTTCAGATGTGGTGGCCCATCATGTCCCAACAGCAGCGCAGCACCCCGTGCCACGCCTCCCATTTCGGGGGGTCAAGGCTTCACCCCCCTTGCCAAAGACAACTCCTTATTACATCATCTAGGGCCCAAATCCTTACCCTTAAACTCATGGTCCACATCTTTCACCGAGATGATTGAAGAACGCGTAGCTCTAGCCATCCCTAACAGAAGTGCCGTGTCCGTCCGTTGGGGGTTTTGCTCCCCCATTTTCAAGTGGTACTCTGCACCATTTAAAAAACTGGCGGAAACTTGGGATTTACTTCTTTTCCCTTGTAACGACACTTTTTGGTCCTCTACCCCCGCAAGCGGGTGGTTACGGGGCCCCGCAGGGGGGGGTCTAAGTAGGGCCCCGGTTTTTTCCCCCAGGCCTGCTGCAGGCAGGATGGCTTTCTGCGGAGGGAGCCCTCCGGGTTTCGTACCCCTGGGCGATTTGTTTTGGGGATGGCGGGCCGAGGGCAGGGGGTCCCCGAATTGTAAGACAAAACTCGTAGTCAAAGTTTTAAGGGCAACAGGGTCGGGCAGGCAGCGGAGATTCGGGGGTAAAGGTAAAAAGGCAAAAAGGGTTTTGGGAAACCCCGGGCAGAACGGGGAAAAACGGGTTGAACGGGGGGGAAATTCCCATAAAAAGGGGGAAAAAAAAAATTTTAACAGGGGAAAATTGAGGGAAGCCGGGGAAAATTTGATGAACGGAATGGGATTTTTTAACCCGGGGGAAAAATTTTTATAAAACGGGGAAAAAAAGGGATAAAGGGGGAAAAAAATTTTAATTAACGGGGGAAATTTATGAACGGGGGGAAAAATTTTTTTAAACCCGGGAAAGGGCCCTTTTAAATTTTTGATGTTCAAGTGGCAGGAGTTTTCCCCCCTGGGCGAATGAAGTCAACCGGGGGGAAAATTTGCTCTGGGTCATGCAAGATGACTTCGATTTGGGGCCCTTTTTTCCGCCGGACAACTAAAAATTTGAACCTTTTGTGACGGGGACAAATGGAAAGAAATGGTGTCCGTGCTGCTTTGGAGGAGGGTTTGGCCCCATGCTCCCTGCATGGCAAAACATTTTTAAATCGGGGTTGTTCAAGTCTTACCCCCATCTGCAAGTCATTCTAAAAAGGGCCCAAGGAAACTTTGCAGGGCACTTCAGCCTTTTTTTCCCAACCACCAACCCAAAACCTTTTTAAAAGGAGTTGTCCCCCTACGGGTTTAAAGGATACATGAAAAAATACTCGGGTCACTTCCTGGTTCGGGCGGGATTTAATTTGCATATCCCTCTTTTGCATACAGCTTGTACAGCTCTTTTCTTGTGCTCTGTTTAGATCCCTAATTAGATCAGATTAGCTTCTAAAAACGGGCCTTTTGGGGATTTCTTATTGATCCCTCAACAAAAGCCCTAATTACATTTCTTTTTTCTTGAGATAAATCAAGTTTTTTAAATTTCCCTGGCAGAAGGGACATGTGGACATTGCCGGGACCTGTGTGATAAACTCACTCAATGTTATCTAAATTGAACAAACAGCGGGGGGAGATTTGTTTACGGTAATTTAGGGAAGGGAAACTGAAATAAGGGGGGGGTCAAAAATTTTCATTTGTTTCTCCTTAGGGAAAAAACAGGGGAAAAAAAGCAATATTTTTTGGGAAAAATGCCTTTTTTTTGGGTGTTCCCTAAAAATTTGAAAGTTTTCCCTTTTGTAGCGAGCCCAACCCTTTAAGCTGCAGGGGGGAAAAAAATTGGGGGACGGTTTCCCCCCAACATGGGGCTGAAAATGGGGAAATTTCCCAAAAACATTGGAATTCCAGCCTCCTCGTTGGAAGGGGATTTTATAAAACAGAAAAAAGGGAAAAATTTAAATTGATTTTTTGGATGATCCAAGCGGACGGAGAAAACCCCCTTGTGTAATTTTAATGTCGTCAGTGGCGATCATGCGTTGACACCTGCCGTTTGTTTGGGCCCTTTCATGCGGAAACGTTTTTTGGGTCGTCCCCCAAAGGAAATAGGGGAGGGAAAAACGTCTTTCCCACTGTTTCATGTTGTCCCGGACAGGGGGTAGTGGACCCACTGGCCCAAAGCATGCGAGGGCAATAGCCACGCCAGGGGCGGAGTCTATGTAGGCCCCGGTTTTCACCAGATCCCGCCCCCAAAGGGGGGATGGCCCTTGATGTGGCGGGAGTCTACCAAGCCCGCTCCCCTGACGGGGACTTGCTTGCGGTGGCAGCCGAGTTTTGCGTGGTAAAAAAATTGTAAGGAAAAATCGGAGTGGGGAAAAAGGGCCCGGTTTAGGTAAAGGACAGGCGGAAAAAGGGTTTCGGGGAAAAAGGGGGACGGGGAAAGGGTTTAGGGTTTAACCGGATATGACAGACGAGTTAAAAGGAAACTTTTTTCTCTATGGGCCCCTTAAAGATTTTTTTTATTATTATTTATTTTTTAGTCTTGGAGGCGGTTGTGTGAGGAGCCTTTTCCCTTACAAAAGCCCGCTAAAGAATTTCCACAGCTTTCAAAATCTGGACACCCCGATTTCAAATTCAGCAAATTTTTCTTTTTCAATGTGTTTTTTCTGTTATGAAAAAATGAAAAGTTTATAAATTGTTTTCTTAAAAAACCCCCTTGGGAAATTTTTTGGGATGTAATTTGTTTCCCCCGGTAACATTTGGGGGGGCCTTCAGAAGGGCTTGTGTTTTTACTTTCTGTAAATTGGGGGCAACGATTCATTTCTTTATTTCTGAAGAAGTTTTTTTTCCAAAACCCGTTTTTCAGCATTTTTCTTTTGCTTCTTTTTTTTTTTTTTCTGTCCCATTCCATTTTGTACGAATTTTTCCCTCAACCCAAAGGGGACAGAAAGCAAAATAAGCACCTAAATTCCCCTGTAGTTATGGGTTTTCCTTTAGTTTAAAATTCCTTTGCTGTATTTGAAAAAAACTGGTGTTTAAGCAAAAAAAACTGGATTCAAACCCAACCCGTTTATACTTTATGGGGGTGTTTGATCAT
This sequence comes from Phyllomedusa bahiana, assembly GCA_025379985.1. Classification (NCBI taxonomy): domain Eukaryota; kingdom Metazoa; phylum Chordata; class Amphibia; order Anura; family Hylidae; genus Phyllomedusa; species Phyllomedusa bahiana. The sequence goes on along the minus strand of JAODAL010087115.1, from coordinate 2,986 downwards.
CACTGTGTCCTCCCCAAAAGGTCTTGGTTTTCAGAGGGTGAAACCCCCCTCACCAAAAAAACTCCAAAGCCACTTCCAAAATCATTACTGCAAGAAGCAGGGGGGTGTCTGCCCCCCCTCTTCGTTGCCAAGTAGTGCCCGAATGTTCCCCAAAAATTTTTCGTCCTGTAAAATTGGCACTGAAACCCAGCCAAAATACTAGTTCTTGGCTGAGGGGAAACCCAACGGGCAGAGGCGGGGTGGGGAAAGGGGGAGGGGCGCGGGCCTGTTTCCCGGGCCATGCCAAATAAGAGAAAGTATCTGACGAACCCCCGAAATTTTTGGCTAGGATTCTCAGATTTCATTTTGGGATGAAAATTGATGGGCCTTTTCAACCAAAAAAAAAACCTTTGGGTTGTGATCAACCCAAGGCCCCCCTAAAGACACCGGGAGTTTGGGGCCCCACCGGTGAAACCCCCCTGCGGGGTTCCCTTTTCTTGATTTGGGCCTGTGGGCCCGTAAGGGAAAGTTTGTGAAAAGCCACTCGCATGTAAAAAAGCCTGTCACATACTGTTTTTTAAAAAAAATTTTCAGGCCCCTTTTTTAATGAAGAATTTTCGGGAATTGTAAAATACACACCCCGTTTTTTGCTCCAAAAGAAACCCAAAAAGGCTTAGGTAAAACCCTTGGGTATAAAATGCGCTCCCAGAAATGATCAGAAAGAATTTACTCGTCTGTGGTATAGAAAAACACTGTGTGTTTTACTGAACATAAAAGCACAAACACGCTTAATTAACTCTTGGATAGTGTTGAGCGATTTTTATCGACAAAGTTGAAATCGGCAAGGTTTTTATGGTGATCGAAATTTCCATTTCATGCGATAATTAAGGTTAATATCTGTGCATCATCTATTAAGATCGCGCCTTTTTCGGCGCTTCCTGTAATTTTGGCGGCCAGCAAATCAGATTACAGAATAGAGCAGGAGGAGATGTGTGTGTGACATCATGACTGGGAGGGGTCTGGTTGCGATTGGCTGAAAAATCACATGACCTCGTGTTACATAGAACAGCGTTTCCCTGTTTCACCCTCAGGGGTCTCTCAGCGTCTCATAGGGATAGGACCTGCGCTCTGCCTGTGGCAAACAGCTCAGGGAAATTAGTCTATTTCTGCACAGAAAAAACCTCTACTATAAGCTGTGATCCTTCCAATTTAGTTAGATTAGAGATTTGAAGATTTTATGTAGTCAGCTAGTGAATTTTCAAGCGGCATCTACCGCTGTAAATTCTCGGCGGTGGGAGCGGGGGGTGGGGCCCGCGGGCGAACACAGACAAGCTCTATCTATAAAGAACACTGGATAAAGTTCACCAAGACTTAGTGTAGACATTGTAGTGGAATATCTTTATTATTAAAGTTTGCTATTGAAATTTTTCCCTGGATTTTGGGGCAGCCTGAACTTATATTGGATTACACATCATTTCTGTAACTGCAAGGTCTCTTTGTTAGCTGAAAAAACTGCACTTTTATTATCAGTATACATTTCAGATAGGTGTTCATTTTCAATTTTACCCATTAACCTGTGACTGTTGATATATCCACCTTGCAGTTTTAAAATTTCAATCCCGCAATTTTTGTAGTCAGCACAGGTTGTTTGTTGCCAAAAATACCGTGTATCGTACGAAAACATCACAGTTACGTGTTTTTTGACTTTGCGCACCCAGCTTGTTCATTGACGCCAGCATCTACGTAAATGTTAAAACAGCAATTCAATATCCACCACCGTGTAATTTAAAGGTGAAAAAAATACCGTTTATTATACCAAACATAACAGTTACGTGGTTTTTGACTTTTGCGCACCCAGCATTGTTCATTGACGCAGCATCTACGTAAATCTTAAAACAGCAATTCTATATTCACCCAGGTGAATTGAAAGGTGCAAAAAATACCCTTTATTATATCAAAACATAACAGTTTTGGGTTTTTTGACTTTTGCACACCCAGCATTTTTCATTGACGCAGCATTACGGGAAATCTTTAAAACAGCAATTCTATATTCACCACAGGTGATTGAAAGGTGCAAAAAATATCGTTTATTATACCAAAACATAACAGTTACGTGTTTTTTTTACTTTTGCACACCCAGCATTGTTCATTGACGCAGCATCTACGTAAATCTTAAAAGCAATTTTTATATTCACCACAGGTGAAATTTAAAGGTGCAAAAAATATCGTTTATTATACCAAACATAACAGTTTTCGTGTTTTTTGACTTTTGCGCACCCGCATTGTTCATTGACGCAGCATCTAGTAAATCTTTAAAACAGCAATTTATATTCACCACAGGTGAATTGAAAGGTGCAAAAAATATCGTTTATTTACCAAAACTTTAACAGTTACGTGTTTTTTGACTTTTGCACACCCAGCATTGTTTTATTGACGCAGCATCTACGTAAATTTAAAACAGCATTTTTATTTTTCACACAGGTGAATTGGGAAAAGGGGCAAAAATATACCGTTTATTATACCAAAACATACAGTTACGTGTTTTTGCTTTTGCGCACCAGCATTGTTCATTGGACGCAGCATTACGTAAATCTTAACAGCAATTCTATATTCACCACGGTGAATTTTAAAGGTGCAAAAAATTCGTTTATTATACAAAACTTAACAGATACGTGTTTTTTGGACTTTTGCCCGTCAAGTTTGTTGATGACCCTTGCAGTTAAATTTGAATCCAGCAAATTTTGTTTTTGATTAGAGGGATTTGGAATAGCTGTGATTTGCCGTCTTTTAATAAGAGGGCTTTCCAAAACTATTCCATACCTTCTCAAATTTTTATATTTCTGAACATGGAGTGAAATGCAGGTGGTAAGCGGGGCAAAGAGGGGGGTAGCACATGGAGGTAGAGGTACGAGAGAAGGGCTCCCTTTCCCGTTCTGGCGAAAACACGCATGCCAGCGGATCGTCAGTTGCAGGACGTCAGGCTTTTATCGGGGGCGGGGGCCCTGTG
>JAODAL010087114.1:0-10039 GCA_025379985.1 Phyllomedusa bahiana | reverse complement strand
TTTTTACCCAGGGAGTCATGATTTTTATTTTGAGGTCATAGAAAAGAATTTTTATGTTCCGATGTGAGGGGGTCTTGTTCTTCTGTTTATTTTTGTGTTTTTTCTTCTAGTATGAGGTTCCTTGTGTTTTACATAAAACTAAATCATTATAAGAGTGCATCAGTTCTTTATTTCCTTTTTCAAATTTTTAAATTTGGGGCCCATAGAGACGAGTTCTATTCTTGCAATTTTTTTTTTCCTTTATTTTAACTACTTTTTTCTTGCCCGAAATCCATTGGGATTTACAGACAACACAATTGTGAAAGATCCTCAGGTACAAAAACCCCATCAGTTCTTTTTTACCCCTTATCATCATGATTTTTTAAATTTTGAGGTCATGGAGATAATTTCTTATCTTACAATAAGGATTTTTTTTTTTTTTTTAACCTTCCATGAAGTCCTTTTTATTTTGCAGACAACACAATCATAAAAGTCCTCTGCTACAGAGCCCCATCATTTCATTCTCTATTTTTTTTCTGATTTTTTTAAATTTTCAGGCCGTAGAGATCTTTTCTTACAGTTATAGTTTTTTTTTTTTTGCATTCTTTTTTTTTTTTCTTACATGAAATCCATTGAGGTTTACAGACAACATGATCATAAAAAGTGTATAAGAACTCCATCAGTTCCTTTCTACCCCTGGATGTCATGATTTTTAAATTCTGAGGTCACAGACGTGGGTTCTTATCTTACAATGAGGTTTTGTGTGTTTTTCTTCCATGAAGTCCTTTGAAAACACAATCTTAAAAAGTGCTCAGGTACAAGATCCCTGTCGGTTTCGTTTCACCTCTTAAAGTCACGATTTTTTTAAATTTGAGGCTGTAGAGTTATTATCTTACAATATCTTACAATAATTGTTGTATTTTATAGGTTTTATTTCTTAGTTGTTCTTGCATGTATCCATTGGGATTTGCAGACAACACAATCATGAAAGATCCTCAGGTAAAAGGACCCCATCACTTCCTTTTTACACCTGTAGTCATGACTTTTAAATGTTGAAGCCGTAGAGATGAGTTATTATCTCACAATAAGTCTTTATTTTTTTTTTCTTCCACAAGGTCTATTGCGTTTAACAGAGAAGTGTTCATCGAACTGTTCTAGAAAAGTTAAGTTCTAGTAGAACTTCTCTAATTTTTAGAACTCGCCATCCAATCACCTTTCTGCACATTTTGCCCCATCCAATCACCTTTCTGCACTTTTGGCCCCATCCAATCACCTTTCTGCACTTTTGGCCCCATCCAATCACCTTTCTGCACTTTTGGCCCCATCCAATCACCTTTCTGCACTTTTGGCCCCATCCAATCACCTTTCTGCACTTTTGGCCCCATCCAATCACCTTTCTGCACTTTTGGCACCATCCAATCACCTTTCTGCACTTTTGGCCCCATCCAATCACCTTTCTGCACTTTTGGCCCCATCCAATCACCTTTCTGCACTTTTGGCCCCATCCAATCACCTTTCTGCACTTTTGGCCCCATCCAATCACCTTTCTGAACTTTTGGCCCCATCCAATCACCTTTCTGCACTTTTGGCTCCATCCAATCACCTTTCTGCACTTTTGGCCCCATCCAATCACCTTTCTGCACTTTTGGCCCCATCCAATCATCTTTCTGCACTTTTGGCCCCATCCAATCACCTTTCTGCACTTTTGGCCCCATCCAATCACCTTTCTGCACTTTTGGCCCCATCCAATCACCTCTCTGCACCTTTGGCGGCCATCCAATTAGTGCAGAGCACAGACAGGTGTCAAAAATGTCATTGCTGAGGTGTAGGGCTCTCATTGGCTGCTAAAATCATATGTTATATATATATATCACTGTATTGTAAAGGCCATTTCCAGCTCACTCTCTGTACTGTACAGACTGCTCTTAGTTAGATAGCATTTTCCTCTCCATAGACAGCAATGGTTAGGGAGTTTGGTATTGCTGGCTGCATCTTTCCCACACCCAGAAGCTGTTATTTGGTGACATTTGCAGGCTCACATAATGCCTAACTCTCATATACATGGATATATGTTACACAGAGGGCTTGGATTTGCTAAATCATACTCAGTGCCCAAAAGTTCAGTTTTTGCAGTTTTGGGGATTCAGTAATTGTATAACACCATCTCCAAATCTCCTATGTGTCGAAGGGGCATGTGGGCTCCCTCAGGATGCAGGGTCCATAGCAGCTGCTACCGCTGCACCTCCTATAGCTACGCCCCTGCTTGCAAGCTGTCCTCATATTTTCAGTCAGTCATTGAAAGGAATGAAGTATTTTAGTCTCTCAATTTTTTTCTGTGACTCTTAGAGCCAAGTTTTCTACACTAAGTTGTTCCACGTATCCAGTTTACTGTTATGGAAGGTAATTCCAGCTTCTCCTCACCTGTATAGGTATAAAAATTAACCAGAACATCTTCTCCCTTTGACTTTAATGTGGTTCAAAGTTCGAACTAATCGAACTAGAACTTTTTACTGTTCGCTCAATACTAGTTTTTGCAAAACACTAAAGCTTCCACTGACTTCTTGTACATGCAGAGCAGTGTGCCATCATCAGGGCTTTGCTAGGAGAGAGTCATGCTTGATGGGCACCAGCTTTATTGCAGATTATTTTCCTATTTTTAGCACATTTCTTATTTTACTACATTTTATGCACCAGGAGAGAAGATCAATTTAGTCCTAGTTATTGAGAACTGCAAACCAGGAGCAGGACTTCTTGGGATAGTTTGAAGGATCTGAATAGTGTTGACGACCACAAGAGGTAAAGAGCCAGAAAAAGACAAATGTCAGGAAGGTAGGAAAAAAAACATGGCTGCCGGGTTTAGAAATCAAAAGAAGAATGTACAAGATCAGATGCGCTCACTATAAAAGGGGATTGGAAACTGTAATAAGGCCTCTATTTACAGAAGAATTTGTAGTGGTTTCACAATAGATCTGTGGGGGTGGAGCCTGGAAAACAGGGATTACTACATATCTGCAGTGTAAACTAATATTGTGTCCTTCCCAATGTAGAGACTAGGGGGACATGTGTGAAATGTGGCGTCTCCTCGACAGTCGTACTTCTCAGTAAGTTAGGGGGACATGTGTGAAATGTGGCGTCTCCTCGACAGTCGTACTTCTCAGTAAGTTAGGGGGACATGTGTGAAATGTGGCGTCTCCTCGACAGTCGTACTTCTCAGTAAGTTAGGGGGACATGTGTGAAATGTGGCGTCTCCTCGACAGTCGTACTGCTCAGTAAGTTAGGGGACAGTGTGAATGGGCGTCACCTCGACAGTCGTACTTCCATAAGTTAGGGGGACATGTGTGAAATGTGGCGTCACCTTGAGGGTCGTACTGCTCAGTAAGTTGGGGGGACATGTGTGAAATGTGGCGTCTCCTCAACAGTCGTACTGCTCAGTAAGTTAGGGGGACATGTGTGAAATGTGGCGTCTCCTCGACAGTCGTACTTCTTAATAAGTTAGGGGGGGCATGTGTGAAACGTGGAACCACTTCAACAGCCGTACTTCTCAGTAAGTTGGGGGGACATGTGTGAAATGTGGCGTCACTTTGACAGTCGTACTGCTCAGTAAGTTAGGGGGACATGTGTGAAATGTGGCGTCACCTTGACAGTCGTTCTGCTCAGTAAGTTAGGGGGACATGTGTGAAATGTGGCGTCACCTTGACAGTCGTACTGCTCAGTAAGTTAGTGGGACATGTGTGAAATGTGGCGTCGCCTCTGCAGTCATAATGCTCAGTAAGTTAGGGGGGGGGATGGGGAAAATTGGGGCGTAAACCTTTGGGACATCGTATGCTCAGAAAGTTAGGGGGACATGGTGAAATGGGGCAGCGCCTCGGGCAGAAAAATGCTCAGTAAGTTAGGGGGGCTTTGGTGAAATGTGGCTCCCCTTTGGGAAGTCGTACTGCTATTTGGGGTTTGGGGGGGGGGGCATGTGTGAAATGTGGCGTAAATTTGGAGGTCATACGCTCAGTAATTTAAGGGGGACATGTGTGAAATTTTGGCGTCTACTTCAGTGAAACGCTCAGTAATTAGAGGGAATTTGTGAAATGTGGCGTCCCCTTTGGGCGGGTCTTTTCTGCTCAGTAAGTTAGGGGGGAAAATGTTTTGAAATGTGGCGTCCCCTTTCTGCAGTCGTATTTTCTCAGAAAGGGTTGGGGGGGCATGTGTAAAAAGGGGGTGGGTCTCCTGACATTCGTATTTTTCTAGTAATTTGGGGGGGGAAAATTTGGGGAAATGTGGGTTTCCTCGACAGCCCCGTACTCTCGGGTAAGTTGGGGGACATGTGTGAAATGGGGGGTCTCCCCCTGAAAGTGGTACTTCTCAAAAAGTTGGGGGCATGTTTGAAATTTGGCGTCCCCTTTCGCCCATTCGTACTTCTCAGTAATTTTGGGGGGGCATGTGTAAAATTTGGGGGTTAAACCTTGAAGCGAAATTCTCAGTAATTTTGGGGGGACATTTTGTAAAAATGTGCCTTCCCCCTCGCCCATTTGTACTTCTCAGTAAGTTGGGGGGGGCATGTTAAAAATGGGGCGTCACCTTGAAGTCGTACGGGCTCAGAAAGTTAGGGGGGAAAATTTTTAAAATTTTGGGGTTTGTCCCCTTTTGGGGAAGTCGTTTTGGCCAGAAGTTAGGGGGGGCTTGTGTGAAATGTGGCGTCCCCTCGACAGTCAAACTCCCCATTAATTTTGGGGGAAAATTGGGGTGAAATGTGGCTCACCTTGAAAGTCGTATGCTAAAGGTAATTTAGGGGGGAAATGTGTGAAAGTGGGGTCTCCTTGCTTCGTACTGCTCGGGTAATTTTTAGGGGGACATGTGTGAAATGTGGGTCTCCTGGGACAGCCCTTTCCCTTCTCAGAAAAGTTGGGGGGGACATTTTGTGAAATGTGGCGTCTCCCCGACATCGTACTTCTCAGAAAAGTTGGGGGGACAGGGTGTGAAATGGGGCGTCCCCTTTGAGATCATACTGCCCCGGGTAAGTTGGGGGAAATGTGTAAAATGTGGCCCCTCGACAGTCGTTGCTCATTAAGTTAGGGGGACATGGGAAAAAGGGGCGTCCCCTGCCAGCGTACTGCTCATTAAGTTGGGGGACATGTGCAGTGTCGGATTTGGGGGTCGGGGCCCACAGGGGAGTTAATTTTGGGGGGCCCCACCAAACAAAAACTTGAAAATAATACCGGCCCTAGGGACATAAACGCCACCTTTTTTACCACAAAATACTTGTGAAAAAAAAGAACTGTTTTGGGGTAGTACAATTTTAAAAAATTTTTTGGGTCAGTCAAAACTTTTCCCTAGAAACAGAGCTAAGTAGCTCCACCCATATCCCCCCCCAAACCCCACATAAAATATCCCCCCCAACCCACATAAAAATATCCCCCTCCCCCCACAAACAAAAACCCCCCCCAAACCCCCATACAGTACCCCCCCACCACCCACTTAAAATTTCCCCCTCCCCCCAACAAACAATAAACCCCGCCCCCCCACATACAATACCCCTCCCCCCAAAATTACATTTTCCCCCCCCTTTTTTTTCCCCTTGTTCCCCGCACCTCACCCATTTTAAAATAAACACCAACAAGAAAGAAAGTGAAAACCCCTTTCCCAAAGGGGTCAGGCTTTCCCCACTCTTCCCAATCAGGGAAACATGTCCCGCCCCCACTATACCCGCACCGATATAACCTAAAAACACCCCCATTTAAAAGACCACATAGAGGTCGAATCGCTCAGGTATAAACCTACAACACCCCATTTTGGACCACATAGAGGTCAGACACCACTCAGGTATAACCTCCCCAACCTGCCATAATTGCCCCACATAGGGGAACGACACCAGTTTCAGGTATAACCTCAACACGCCATTGGGGCCCACATAGAGGTCAGACCCCAGCCGGGTTAAACCTAAAAACACCGCCATTTTGGAGCAATAGGGTTCAGACACCCACTCAGGTATAACCTAAAAACCCACCACCAAATAGAAAACCCAAAAGAGTTTTAAAACCCCACCCTCGGGTAAAACCTAAAAAACCCCTGCCTTATAAAAGCCCCACATAGGGGGAGACACCAGTTCAGGTATAACCTACAACACTGCCATATAGAACCCCCCATAGAGGTCAACACCAGCCAGGTATAACCAAAAACACCGCCATATAGAGAGCAATAGGGGTCAGACACCAGCTCAGGTAAAACCAAACAAAACCACCAAATAGGACCACATAGAGATAGACACCAGCTCAGGTAAAACCCTACAACACTCCCCATTTTGGGGACCACAAGGGGTCAGACACCAGCTCAGGAAAAAATTTAACCTCCCAAAAAACCCCTTTGGGGACCACATAGAGGTCAGAAAACCAGCTAGGTATAACCAAAACACTGCCATATAAGACCACATAGGGGTCAGCCCCAGCTAGGTAAAAACCTACAAAAAACCAAATAGAGAGCACATAGTTTTTCGGGAACCAGCTGGGGGTCACTTTACAAATTACAATAAAAAAAAATAATCCCTAAAATGAGGGATACCGGGGGGCGTCTATCGGGAGGAGTCGTTCTCTTCTTTTTGGTTCGTTTTTTTTCCCCTTTTCTTCGGCACCCTTTCCCAAACACCCCCATGTTGATTTGCCCCAGCCACAACCCCCCATCCCTGCAAAAATTTTACACACAAATACTTAGAACCCCCAATTTTTCCCCCACATCTCTTTACCTTTTCCCACCTCTGTACAAACTACCCAGGGGGGGGAAAAGCGGGTACAACCCTAGTATCCAAAGGGGGTTGGAGGGGGGGGAGGGGGCCCCGGGAAACTAGATGGGCCTTTTTGGGTTTGGTATGCCCCCGCTGGATAATTTTGCTGGGGCCACCCCCAAGGTGGGTTGGGTTTGGGGGGGGGGGGCCCTACCACAGGTGGGAAAGGAAAATAGCCCCCAGGTAGATAAGCGGGCCCCCAAGTTATGAAAGTTGATAGTACAAGGTTGGGGGACCCCATTATTGGGCTGTAGGTAGGTTTGGTGGGTCCCCCAATTGGTTTAAAGGGGTGTAGGTAGGTGGTTTTCCCCCATTTAAGGGAAGCTTTTAGGTAGGGTTTGGGGGCCCCCTTTTTATAGGCTGCAAGCATTTTTGGGACCCCTTTTTGGTAGTATACAGGAATTAGGGGTCTCCTTTAGGTACTATAAAAGTTAGGGGTCTCCTTTAGGTAATATACAGGAAATTTTTGGGGGCCCCCTTTTGGTTTCTATTTCAGTTAGGGGGGCCCCCTTTTTGGGAGGGATTTCAGAGTTTAGGGGGTCCCTTTAAAGGGAGTGTGCAAGGAAAATCAGGGCCCCCCCTTTTAGTTACTGTGTAGGGAGTCAGACCCCCTTAGAAATTTTGGAAACCAGGGCCCCCTTTTTGTATTAGGGCCCCCCCTGTGGTAAAACAGGGCCCCCTTTGTAATTTAGGGGCCCCCCCTTTGAATTTTCCAGGGGCCTCCCATGTAGGTTTGCAAGGCCCCCCCCTTTTAAGGGCAGGGCCCCCCTGTAATAGCCAGGGCCCCCCTGTAGGGAGGGCAGGGCCCCCCTGTATCAGGGGCCCCCCTTTTTAGAAGGGCCCCCCCATTTTAGGGAGCCAGGGCCCCCCCCTTGTAGCAGGGCTTTCCCTATAGGTAGCCAAAGGGCCCCCCCTTGTAGCCAAAGGGGCCCCCCTTTTTTAGCCAGGGCCCCCTTTTGTAGCCCGGGCCCCCCTTTTTGGCCCGGGCCCCCCTTTTTTGCCAGGGCTCCCTTTTGTAGCCCGGGGCCCCCCCTTTTTGTTTTGCCGGACCCCTTTTTTTAGCCAGGGCCCCCTGTAGTCAGGGCCCCCCCCTAGTAGTCAGGGGGCCCCCCCCCCAGTATTTGGGCCCCCCCTAGTAGCCCAAAGGGCCCCCCCAGGGACCAGGACCCCCCTAGTAGCCCGGAGCCTCCTTGTAGCAGGGGCCCCCCCATAGATAGCCAGGGCCCCCCGTAGTCATGGGCCCCCCTTTTTAGAGAGGGCCCCCCCTGTAGGTAGCCAGGGGCCCCCCAAAAGTTTTGGTAGCCAGGGGCCCCCTTTTTAGTTAGCCAGGGCCCCCCCATAGGGAGCCCCGGGCCCCCCCCTTTTAGCCAGGGGCCCCCCCTTGTAGCCAGGGGCCCCCCCTTTTTAGCCAGGGGCCCCCCTTTTTTAGCCCCTGTCCCCCCCCAGTAGCCAGGGCCCCCCTAGTGCCGGCCCCCTTTTTTTGTCAGGGCCCCCCCAGATTTAAAGGGGCCCCCTTTTTTAGCCAGGGCCCTCCCATGTAGGTAGCAAGGGGCCCCCCCTTTTAGTCAGGGCCCCCCGTAAAGGGAGCCAGAAACCCCCTTTTAATTTAGGGCCCCCTTTTAAAATTTGAAAGGGCCCCCCTTTTAGGGAGTCCCGGGCCCCCCTATAGGGAGCCAGGGCCCCCTTTGTAGAGGGGGGCCCCCCCCATGGGAGGGTAGCCAAAGGGCCCCCCAAAGTAGGTAGCCAGGGCCCCCCCTTTTAGTCAGGGCCCCCCATAGGTAGCCAGGGCCCCCCATAGGTAGCCAGGGCCCCTCCTTTTACCCGGCCCCCCTAGTAGTTTAGGGCCCCCCATTTGTCAGGGGGCCCCCCCTTTTAGCCAGGCCCGCCTAGTAGCAGGGGGCCCCCTTTTTTTAGCCAGGAAACCCCCTTTTTTTAGCCAGGCCCCCCCTTTTGGGAGCGGGCCCCCCCCTTTGTAGTCGGGGCCCCCTTTTTTAGCCCCGGACCCCCCCCCCCAGTAGTCAGGGGGCCCCTTTTTTTAGCCAGGCCCCCCCTCTAGTAGTCAGGGCCCCCCCCTAGTTTTGCCAAAGGGGCCCCCCCTTTTTTTAGTCCAAAGGGCCCCCCATAGGGGAGCCAGGGCCCCCCATAGGTAGCCAGGGCCCCCCTTTTTTAGCCCGGGCCCCCCCATTTGCCCGGGCCCCCCTTTGTTTCCCCGGGGGCCCCCCTAGTAGTCAGGGGCCCCCCCCTTTTTTAGCCAGGGCCCCCCTATTGTCAGGGCCCCTTTGGGGATTTAAAAAAAAAAAACAACAAACAGCCACTTACCTGGGGTCGGGGGTCCCGCTCCGGCCGCTCCGAGCTGCCGCCAGCGTGTACTGCCCCCTGCTTTGGGGGGCGCGGTGAAGTGACTCCAACCGCCGCCCTACGTCAGCAGTAGGGGGCCGGGGCCCGGGGGCTGAAGGGCCTTTAAAGCGTTTGCCTGTCGGGGAGACAGCGGAGGGGGCAGCGCAGTGGCGCTGTTTCTCCCCTGACACCGCGCAGCCCCGGGAGTTTGGGGCATTAGTCCCCGGCACCGGGGCCCGGGCTCTGGGCGCTTTGGGGCGCAGGTTTTTCCCGGGGGGTCCAGGGAAACCGGGGGCCGGGCGGGCCCCGGGGGGGCGACTGCCCGCCTCCGGGGGCCCCCCAGCAGCTCGGGGGGGGGCCCCCCGGGGGATTCCCCGGTTCCCCCCCCGGCCCAATTTCCCAGCCCGGACATGTTGAATGTGGGTCCCCCTCGAAGTGTACTTTTCAGTAAGTTAGGGGGGCATGTGGAAAAAGTGGGGTTCCCCCGACAGTCGTACTGCTCAGTAAGTTAGGGGGACATGTGTGAAATGTGGCATCTCCTCGACAGTCGTACTGCCCCAGTAAGTTGGGGGACATTGTAAATGTGGGGTTCCTCGACAGGGCGTTTCTTCTCAGTAAGTTTGGGGGGAAATGGGGAAAAGTGGCGTCACCTTGAGAGTCGTACTGCTCAAATAAGTTAGGGGGAATGTGTAAATGGGGGCGTCACCTTGAGAGTCGTTTGCTCAGTAAGTTTAAGGGGGGCATTTTGAAATGTGGCGTCTCCCCTTAGAGTCGTACTGCTCAGTAAAATAAGGGGGGCATGTGTGAAAAAGTGGGGTCACCTTGGAAAAGGGGGGGACTGCCAGTAAGTTAGGGGGACAAAAATTTAAATGTGGCTCTCCTGACATCGTACCCTTTTCAGTAAGTTAGGGGGACATGTGTGAAATGGGGGCGTCTCCCCGACAGTCGTACTTTCGT
>JAODAL010087113.1:0-10039 GCA_025379985.1 Phyllomedusa bahiana | reverse complement strand
TATATTATGTTATTTTCTTCGGGAGAATATTTCTCTGATCGTTGATTGTTTAAATAGCACAAAAACAAATAAAATTAATAAAAAATTACTTAAAAAAATTTAAAAAAACGAAAAACCCATGGTGCTAAACCCAGATAAAAATCCGGGAAGGCCACTTAACAGATGAAAAAACCAAATTTCTAAAAATTAAAAAGTTAAAATTTTTTTACTTGGGGAAGTATTGAAATATACCAATCAACACCCCAGTCAATAATATTCAATATTTTGTGATGTTTATGACATAGCGATAGTTAGTATTTAATTATGTTTAAAAAAGACTTATGTCTATCAACATGTAAAAAGGCAAATTTAACACATATATAAGCAAAAAGAGAGTACAAACCAAAAGAAGTGTCAGGACACCCATTTTTATAATCAGTGGTATTTCTCTGCTAATTGCCTGTTTTAATAGCAGTATGTTCTGTCTATTCAAATAGATTACACTAAAATTAGTGTGTGTCTCAATAACGAACAACAAACCATTTACTTGCTAGTTGATCTTAGACCTCTCTTGATACCTTTTAGAACTCATCTATTTTTATTTAATTAATTAAATTTAAATAATAACTCAAAAAATTAAATCAAAAACTACAAAAATGTAACCTTATTACAATGGAAAACTCACGTGTTCCACTATATATAGTTATTTAAATGTTACAGGAAACAAAACAGGTGGGTGGCTTTAGTCAATTTTCTAGGGCTTAAATTATATTCCGGTTAGGTCTATCAAATATGCTTTCGAGGAATAAAGATGGAGCTGAAGGGATTGCTAGCAAAATCTTCAAATACCATTAAAGGGTGAGGCCAATTACTTTTTATCCTATACAGTGTTATTCCAATGCTTGTAACAATGTAGCATTTGATCTGACTTGAAGTACGTCATCAACACATAGGTCTAAATAGATGTGATAGTGGTGGTTTATTATCCACAGGCACTAAGGATTAAAAAAAAATGCAATTAATTCACAACTAACTTAAAAATTTATAATTTTGTGACCAAGTGTACTCTAAAGCTGCTCATAACAAACACTGGCCCACATTTACTATTGCTGTGAATTTCATGATATGTTAGAAATTAAAGACATAGGCACTCAGGTGGACATGTATGGAAAACTGAAAAGGTGGGGTTTCTTTGTTGTTAAAAAACCAATCAAAGCTTCTCTTTTTTTTCAGGAAATATAAATTAAAAAGGGGAGTCTGACGGGTTGCCATGCAAAAAAGAAAGTCTTACACTTAGACAGTTTTCATACATGAGGCACTCAGCATTTCAAGGGAACCTGTCTGGTGGTTCACGCAGCACATGAGTGAAGGATGTGATAGAGGGAGAGAAGCTGATTTCTTTGCTATATAGGTCTATATAATTTAGAGCAGATTTTCTGAGTAAAGGCAAGAAAATCCGACCGGGGTTATAAAAAGTGGGGAAATCCCCGCCCGTCCCCCCTCACAGAAAGTGATGAAACCAGTGTATGAAAAAACTATCAATATGTTGGGGGGGAAAAGCAGGACTTTTACTTTCAGTTTTGTTTTTTTCTCTTCTTTTTACTAATCCTGTTTTTTTCAAATCATATAATCCTATATATCACAGAGCTCAGCTTCTCTCCCTCTGTCATATCTTGCTCTCAGGTAGGGCACCATAAACCACCTGAATCGTTTACTTTAAATGGTAAATCCAGTTTTTATTCTTTTTTTAAAAATTTTTTTATTTTACTTTTTATTTTATTTTTTGCAAATTTTGTTTGGGGTATTATAAAAAAAATTAACAGAAATTAGAAAAAATATCCAATGAGGAATCACTGGCAGGTACTATAAAAACCTAACTTCTAAAATTTAACTCTTATTAATATCATGTATAAAAATGTGCAAACTTTATCACCAAGGTAATTGGGAATGCAGAAAAAAAATCTATACTTATCATACTCAGATCAATAGATCAGGTATTCAGATTGGGGTTGAATTTTTCGGGGGCTCCTTAAAAAAATTGATCTTCCCTTAATACCCTATCGTCCTAAATATAAGAAATTTTCCCAACAAGGGGGCCCGACCTCTTACTCACCCTGTTTAAATACCCAATATGTCCGTATCTTTTAAGACATCACATTTTACTTGATTTTAATACAAAAAAACCACAAAAAATTTAAAAACGGAGTTAGATATTAATTCCTGCCTTCATGATTTATGCCTAGAAATTCAAAATCATATATGGGATAAAGTAATCAAGAGATGAAAAGGTCGTATATGATTCTGAATATTCTATGTGCATATAATTATGATAGGCAGGAGATTCATATATACATATCACTGCTCCCTTTTTAGATTATTGACCATTGAGCTATGAAGGTTTGTTTGGACCCTGTATTGTTAACTGCTTAATTCTTCGTGCATAGATCAACAAGGTGTTTGCAACGATGCTCAATTGGTACCAAGGGGCCCAAAGAGTGCCCAAGAAAATTTTCCCCCAACACCATGCAACCACCCCCACCAGCCTGAACCGTTGATACAAGGCAGGATGGATCCATGCTTTCATGTTGTTGACGCCAAATTCTGCCCCTACCATCCGAATGTCGCAGCAGAAATTCGAGACTCATCAGACCAGGCAACGTTTTTCCAATCTTCTATTTGTCCAATTTCGATGAGCTTGGGCAAATTGAAGCCTCAGTTTCCTGTTTTTAGCTGAAAGGAGGGGCACCCGGTGTGGTCTTCTGCTGCTTTTAGCCCATCGCCTCAAAGTTCCCCCGTACTGTGCGTTCAGAGATGCTTTTTCTGCCTACCTTGGTTGTAAGGCGTGGCTAATTGAGTCACTGTTGCCTTTCTATCAGCTCGAACCATTGCCATTCTCCTTTGACCTCTGGCATCAACAAGGCATTTCCGCCCACAGGACTGCCGCTCACTGGATGTTTTTTCTTTTTCGGACCATTCTCTGTAAACCCTAGACATGGTTGTGCGTGAAAATCCCAGGAAAATCAGCAGTTTCTGAAATACTCAGACCAGCCCTTCTGGCCCCAACAACCATGCCACGTTCCAAGGCACTCAATCACCTTTCTTCCCCATACTAATGCTCGGTTTGAACTGCAGGAGATTGTCTTGACCATGTCTACATGCCTAAATGCACTGAGTTTGCCGCCTGTGATTGGCTGATTAGAAATTAAGTGTTAACGAGCAGTTGGACAGGTGTACCTAATAAAGTGGCCGGTGAGTGTATATCTCCTGCTGTTTAGATTATTGATCATTTGAGGGATCTATGAAGTGTTAGTTGTTGGACATAGATATTTAATAAGATAGAAGCTGCTCATAGTTATGTTTTTTGTGGTATTTCTGTGTTGATCACAGTAAGATAGTAAATATTCCTTTTTTGCTTCTCAAAGATTCAGTGAATCAGAAGTAAATTGAGGATTTTTTACAACCTATAGAGGGGGCAGTGAGCTTTCCTTTCCCATAATGCCTTGTGATATGCAGATACTTAGTAGTGGGCTAAAAGGCAATCAAAACACTGCACACCTTAACTGGTGCTCTCCATAAGGAGAGATGTTCCCCTTCTCTCAGTAAGATAGTAAGTAAGATGTCTTAAGATACGGACATATTAGGTACTTAACAGGGTGAGTCATCAGAGGTCGGGCCGTTCTTGTCCGGACAAATTGTCGACCTATTATAGGACCTGATAGGGTATCCTAAGGGAGAGATCTAATTTTTTGAAGGAGTACCCGCAAATTCTTACATCCAATCTGAATACCTGATACGTATTGATCTGAGTACCTGATAAGTATAGATATTTTTTGATGCATTGCCAATTACCATGCTGGTGATAGAAGTTTGCACATTTTTATACATGATATTAATAAAAGTTAAATTTCAAAAGTTAGGTTTGTATAGTACCTGGCAATATTAATAATAATAATAATAATAATAATAACCTTAATATAGCGCCAACATATTCCGCAGCACTTTACACTTTGGAGGTTTAAGGTAAAGACAAAAAATACATACATTGCACAATGAAAAGCTACTTACAGATGAGATACAATGTGTGAGGGCTCTGCTCACAAGAGCTTACAATCTATTAGGGTGTACGGGTGAGACGAAGGGTAAGAAGTGCTACAGATGTAGCAGAGTCTAGCTTGACCATGATATCATAGCTTTTTGTGTTATCTGCTCTCATCTGTAAACAAAGGCCATTGAAAAGCATTGAGAAAGTAGTGCAGAGTGCCATGATATCACAGTGCATTATCTGTTCTTTTTTGTTCTGCTACATCTGTAGGTTTGCAATGGTGCAGCCTTGTGACATAAATATGGGGTGGTTTATGTAGAATTCGGATGAACCTGCCACCCAGACAGTACATCTATATACAGATAAGTGCTGAAGTGTAGGGAGTGACAGAAATGTGTGCACTAGAGAGTTGGGGGTTATCCATTAGGGATTCTGATATGCCAGACTGAGAAGATGTATTCTCAGGGCCAAGAAAAACCAACAGAAAATGAGAGCAGCACCAATTCTCCACAACGGGTAAATATCCAAGTTCTGTGCATCAGCCAGTCCACTGGTTGTGTAAGCCTTGAACACACCAACAAGATAGCCAGGAATAGAAAAAGTGAACGGCAGCACCAGAGGGATTAAAACAGAACTCTTTATTCCATAATGAGTACAAAATGCAACTTTTCATCCACTACTATGTGGGCTTTCTCTAGAAGCACAAATCACAAATGTATAAAAGCACAAATATTTTCAAAATACAAGGTTCCTCCCACCTGCTGTTTAGACCAATGGTATGTTCAATGTGGTCATTAATCAAACAACAAACATATGAGACAGCAATGGTAGATTAAACATAGTGACAAATCACATTAAAAACAATCATTACCATAGTGACAACCCTCGGCTCACACCTAGGCAGGGATGCATGATCGTTAACTCACACATGATCTCAGTGTCCTGCCGACCGTTCTGCGCATGACCGGAATTCGGCGCCGGTACCCACGCTCACACACCCGGAATAATGCAAAGGGATACCGTGCCATGTCAGCAGCTAAACGCCATATAAAATGGAAATCCACGCCCCCCTCTTACTAAGTGCGCAGGTCTGGACTAATGGTCCAATCCAACTCGCGCATATTTACAGGGGGCCTGCCGTTATTATGGGTTTTTTTATAAAATAAAAACAAGAATATTAACCGATGTGAACGCTCAATAGAGTTAACTAAAAAGACTAAAGCATAAGTTTTGCAATTGTATATAATTGCCCCAAAAAGGGAGAGAGGAAAAAAAAAAGGGGCAATACCCTAACATAATTAATGGAAGCACACAGAAATTAGAAAAAAATCCACTTCTCATAGGAATGCTCTATCCCCACTGGTATGTTAATATTACAAATCATACTAATCTAGACCCTATCATAAGCACACAGAAAATAAATTTATGATTATTAAATCTTTATTGCAAAAATTCCATATTAAATATATGTAACAAATAAAACCCCTAATCTTTTTAAACAAAAAAACTTTAGTTGTGCAAAAAATAAAAAACAAACATAATCCCGCCAAAGAGAAGAGCCGATGTTGTCACCTGAAAGGTAAAAAAACAAGTATTAAAAAATATATATACAGCCACATGATTCATGTAAATACAGGATGGATAATTAAATTCTAAATTCTAAATTTAGTCCTAGGGGTTGTAATGTTTGTAGCTCAGAGATCCATCTACTCTCCATTTTCAACAATGCTTCTCGATCACCCCCGCGTCTTAATGGGGAACAGAATCTATCACCCGAAATCTTAATTGGGAGATAGAATGTCGCAATTCCCACAAAGTGTTTTGCTACCGGGGCATCCTACACTTATTCCTAATGGTACTCTTATGTTTGTTGATCCTCATTCTTACCTCCATTGTCGTCTCTCCTACATACATAAGTCCACAAGGACAAGTAATTACATAAATTACATAGCTGGATCGGCAAGTGTATCTCTCCTTAATATAATATTTTTTACCATTTGAGGATGTGTAAAGGTTATTTCCCTTGGTCAGATTTCCAAATTGCAGGCAATTCAGGCAAGGGAAGTTACCCCCTATTCGGAGGTCCCCAAAAAGGTCTGGGTCTGTTTCCTCGAACCAAAATCTGATTTAACCAATCTATCCCCCAAGTTTTTACATCTCTTATATGCCATCATGGGTGTAGATTGAAATTCTGGAATATTGGGAAATGGTTCCGGAGCAAATTCCAATCACTACGTATAATTCTTAGCAATAGCATAACTATGTGAATTAAACGTAGAAACGAATGATAATCTTTGGGCGTTGGGGGCCCGTTTTCGCAACTTTTTTATAAGGAGCTGCTTTCTCTCAACCTTACTTAGTCTCTTTTGCTGGTGTTGTAATAATTTCCCTTAGGGTGCCTCTTGCATAATTTTTACACATATCAATTACCTTTTCTCTAAGATGTTTTATCAGTTACTATTCTTTTTAAATCACGTAGTTGGCTCCACGGCAGTGAATCCTTCATATGTTTTGGATTTAAGGCTATCATGGCGGAAGGTTATTCCTATCAGTCTCCTTAACAAACAGATCAGTCCTCAAAGTCCATGTTCTGAAACTACTAAAGTATCCAGAAACTGGAGACTAGAAGTTTTACTGTTTTTGTAAATGAAATTTTAAGTCTCACACGAATTCAAATAGTCCAAAAAACTCAGTCAATAATGTCTCGGTACTTGTCCACACCCAAAGAAAATGTCATCAATGTAACGCCACCAGCAGAGGATGTGCTCCCCGAATGAAGATTGATAAACCCACCTGTTCTCGAAATACGCCCCTAAAAATATTGGCATAAGTTGGGGCCACATTGGACCCCATAGCAGTGCCTCTCTTCTGTAAAAAGAAATCATCCCAAAAAAGGAAATAATTCCTCTGAGGGTGATCCCTAATAACCGAGAACAAAGTGGGAACACTCAGGAGCAAAACCCCCTGCTGGAAAGCGCCACATCAACTGCTCTAATTCCTGAATCATGTTCGATAGAGGTAAAACAGAGATACCACATCGAATGAAACAAAAGGCAATTGTCAGGATTGATAATCCCCCAAGTTTCAACAGAAAGTCGGATGTATCCCTAATATACAGGGGTGCTGTGGTGGGCCCAAATCCCGCAAAAACCTATCCAAAAAGATGGAAATAGTGTTGAAAATTGATCCCCCGCCAGACACAATCGTTCTGCCAGGGGAAACCACCATACTTTTGTGAATTTTAGGCAATATGTACAGTATAGGAATAATGGGAGAATTTACTTTGAGATAGTCACCTAATTTGGCATCAATGATGCCTGCACATAGGGCTCTATCTATAATTTCATCCTCAAAGTGGTAAAAAATATTATATTAAGGAGAGATACACTTGCCGATCCAGCTATGTAATTTATGTAATTACATGTCCTTGTGGTCTCATGTATGTGGAAGACGACAATGGGTCAATGAGGATTAACAAAAAACAAGAGTACCATTAGGAATAAGTGTATGGATGCCCCGGTAGCAAAACACTTTGTGGAATTGCGACATTCTATCTCCCAATTAAGATTTCGGGTGATAGATTCTGTTCCCCCATTTTTTCTATTTCTGTGTGCTTCCATCTAATTATGTTAGGGTATTGCCCCCTTTTTTTTTTTTTTTTTTCTCTTCTTTTGGGACAATTATATACCCAAAGCACACTTATGACTTTAGTCTTTTTTATTAACTCTATGACGTTCAATGGTTAATATTTTTGTTTTATTTATTAAATAACCCATAAACGCAGGGGCCCCTGTAAAATATGTCAGTTGGATTGGACCATTAGTCCAACCTGCGCACTTAGTAAGAGGGAGGCCGGGATGCCATCTTTATATTGGCGTTTTTACCCGCTGACATGCGCGGTATGCCTTTGCATTATCCGGATGTTGGAGCGCGGGTACCGCGCCGAACTTCCGGTTCCATGGCAGTAAAAGGTCCGCAGGACACGGAGATAATTGTGAGGTAACGGATTCATCATCCCTGCCAGGTGTGAGCCAGGGTTGTCACTATGGTAATATTGAAATTTTTTTTAATGGGATTTTCCACTATGTTTAATCTCTAAATTTCTGCTCATATGTTTGTTGTTTGATTAATGACCACATTGAACATACCATTGGTCAAACAGCAGGTTGGACCTTGTTTTAATAATTTGTCTTTTATACATTTGTATTTGTGCTGCTTGAAAAGGCCACAGGTGGGAGTGGCTTTAACTTTCATTTTGTACTCCTTATGGAATAAAGAGTTCCTGTTTTAATCCATCTGGTGCTGCCGTTCGCATTTTTCTATTCCTGGTATTCTCAGGGCCCTCTTAAATCTATGAGGGTTATGATTGTACCTGATCTCCTGCGGTAGCATGTTCCAGAGAACTGATGCCGTACGTGAAACATCTTGGAGACAAGCATGGGAGGTTCAGATGACTGAGGCATGTAGTTTAACATCAGCAGAGTGGAGAGACTTGCTTGGGGGTTTAGACAAATGAGGAGGAGATGTAGAGGGGTGCAGCACTGTGGAGAGCTTTATGGGTGAGTGATGAGTTTATGTTGTATTCTGTGCTGAATAGACAACCAATGCAGTGAATGACACGGGGTAGAGGGTGGCATCGGTATAGCGGAAAGAAAGACAAGCCTGGCTGCTGCATTCAGGGCAGATTGGAGAGGGGAGAGTTGCGGAGAGGGAGACCGATATTATATGGATACTGTATATACATTTTTATTCTGCTAATTTCAACATGCTTTGTACATTAACTTGCAAAGAGTTTATAACTGGATATTTTGCTGACAAGCATATGGGATGATATAGTCATGTACCGTACATGTGCGATCATTGTCATATACATGTTCCTGGAATTGAACACCGATGCATAATATTTATGTCAAGTAGCTGTTTTAAGTTGAGATATAATTTTTCAGACAGCTTGGAAGGATGAGATATACTGATTAGGTTATGCTTGTGCACATGCATATGTTAACTAAAGGAACATACACAGTTATACTTGGATGACACTGAATTCACAGATGGTTTCTCATATACAGCATATTGTTATTCCAGTACTTTACTTGTATCATATGTATACTGATCCTGGGGGAATTGATAAAGGACTATGATCGACTTACAGGTAAATACATCATTGTTTGTTACTGAAACACTTCATATTTTTTTCTGTAGTCCATTGGGTTGTATACAGCAAACTGTCATTTTAACAATAAGCTTAAAGGTGTTTTCCCATGAAGGCTGGTTTGTCCTGCTTCAACTTTCAGTGTGTTCAAAAGGGGACGTGTATGATTTGTTTGAACTGCATATCTTGTGACCAGGCAGACTTGACACCACCATGCCTTTTCCCACAGTGTGCTCACTATAGTCAAACAAAGGTCTGTTTATGTGAAAAGTGGTTAGTACTTCTGCATTTCAGCATGTGTGTCCTATGTTCACAAACCTAGAGGAACCAAACATGATCCCCCCCCCAAATGTTCATACATGACTGAGGTTTCTTATTTCTTCTAATTTATTTGCACTTTGACTAATTATTAAGGAATACTGAGGACAAGAGTAGAATGACAGCACCTAGGGTTGATCCCTGACTTAGTGAGTTTTGTGATTACTAAGCAAGGAATAGACTGACAATAGCTGGCTGAGCATGTGCGTCCAGTACTGAGGAGCTCTTGTCACTGGTCGTATCCCCTAGAGATGAGCTGTGCACTATGGTTTACTAAGGTAGCTGCTAAAACAAAAAGGTTATGGTGTTTTTAATAATGATGAATGGTGAAAATGGTTATTACTTAATTTACAAGCTTCCCACATCAATATTACTTTGTGGCAAAACCTTTTTACAAAGTGATGTTATCCCGGATTAAGCATAAGCATAGCCATCTGTATGGGTCTCTCACACTCACATGGAGTTATAGGACTCTAAATATGCATTCTATCTTTTTAGAAATGTTGTGCCATTTTGTTCCCTTTGATGTGATATTGTATTATCTATTC
>JAODAL010087112.1:0-10039 GCA_025379985.1 Phyllomedusa bahiana | reverse complement strand
GTCATGTAGCTGTGAGATTACAGCAATAATCATGGTCCTTTGGAACAGAAATGTGGCTTCTAAGTGGCATTTCTCCCTCAAATTTTTTAAACAGTGGCTGAGAAGTCATTTTTTATAATTTTTTTGGGTCATGCTGCTTTGAAGTGCAGCAATACTACAGTTCCTATTATAAAAAAATGTTGTTTCTAACAGACATTTGTTCTTCACAATTGACCAAAGTGGGCTCAAGGGTCATGACTTGAATTTTTGGGGGCATTTTGCTGTGACATGCAGCTATACTAGAGGTCCTATTCTAAAAAATGTTGTTTCTAACAGACATTTGTTCTTCACAATTGTCCAAAGTGGCTCAAGGGTCATGCTTTGAATTTTTGGGGGCATTTTGCTGTGACATGCAGCTATACTACAGGTCCAATTCTAAAAAATGTTGTTTCTAACAGACATTTGTTCTTCACAATTGTCAAGAGTGGCTCAAGGGTGATGGTGCTGTCAGAAACAGGAATAGGTAGGACACTGTTAATGGACACATATTGCAAAATGACTTGTATTTGCAAGATCTTTAACATAGCTATCAATCCCTGTATTGAGACAACCCATTTAATACAATGAAAAAAAGAGAAACAAAGACATGGTGGGATTCCATCCTATTTTAAAAATGTGTTTTCTAGAATTAAAGTACTAAAAAACTTGCATGTACAAAATAGCTGTTAAAAAAATTCCTCTGAATTGTACAAGGGAGGTACAGGAAAACTTGACCAGATGTAGGTTACTCAGAGGACATGGAGTATGGAGCACGGACAGAGAACAAAGTACAGAGACCATTTCCTCCAGCACGTAAAATGAGAAAAAGAATGACAATATAAATGGCACCTGGTTGTAACAGGAGCGTTAAACCACAGTATTTCCAAGTGAAAGCTCAATTGGTCCACACTTATATGGAGGGACAGATGCTACCCAGGTATTGACTGTGTACTGAGGAAGGCTGGAGTTCTCACACTTCCGCTTCCGCACTCTGCTTCAGCACGACAGTTTTCGTTGCTGCGTCATCAGGGCATTTTAACCTGCGTGTTAGATAGATGATGGACGCCAGCCTGGGCTCTCACCGCACCCACTGTAACTCCGGCCCTGGGTCATGCTGTGGCCCAGGACAGGTATAGTCAATGTCCAGTGAAACTAAAATGGTGGTTGAAAGACTCCTTTTTCCGGCACTTTTTAAATGTGGGGGTCATGCAGGTTTGGGGCTCATGCTGTGGCCCAGGACAGGGATATTCAATGTCCAGTTCAAGTAAGATGATGGTTCAAATCATACTGCCTTCTGGCACTTTTCAATTTGTGGGTGATGCAGGTTTAAGGGTCAGGCTGTGGTACAAGACAGGGATATGAATGGTCTGTGACTTTTTTTCTGTGACTTTTATAACCGAAGTGTTTTGCCTATGATGTAGCACGTATCCATTTGACTGTTGTGGATGTTAATTTCAGCTTCTCCAGCCTTGTTTGGGTGTAATAATGAAGGTGTTGTTGCTCTCCCACAGACTTTAATGGTCATCGCTCATAATCGACGCTCACTATCGACAAACCTTATCGATAGTGGCCGACTAACGCAATCGCTCAACACTATTCACAATTCTTTTTTCTCTTTACCATTGTTTCTGTTTTACAAGATTGTCTAAAAGTGCTGCATCTGACTTACACAGTTAAGCTAGCTGGGTTTGTGGAAAGGAATTAAAGC
Source organism: Phyllomedusa bahiana (assembly GCA_025379985.1). Classification (NCBI taxonomy): domain Eukaryota; kingdom Metazoa; phylum Chordata; class Amphibia; order Anura; family Hylidae; genus Phyllomedusa; species Phyllomedusa bahiana. Next base: position 8,313 of record JAODAL010087112.1, on the reverse strand, counting down.
TCTGTTGTAGAGGTGGAACCATACCCATTTCACTAAGGACACCATCAACACCCAATTGCATTGAAGTCTATGGAGTTTTAATTGTGATTTCTATTTTTTCATAGAAAAAATATCATAACATGCTGCAGGCTCCATTCAGATGTAAATCTATCCTTAAGTTTACAAAATAATAATTACTACTCATCTTGTTTCTTTTTTTACTTCAGTTTATACGGTGATGTCATACGTGGTTGTTTGTTTTAAAAGAATGAACTTTTTTTTCATTTGCAACAAAAGACAAAAACATATCAACTGTAACAGGATATATGGTTTATAACCACATAACATCGACTAGGTTAGCAGACAGTGACCCATCGAAAAAGAAAATCATACAGAATGAATGGATGAAAAACATAGTTCCGGTAATAATAATAACTGACAGCACAAAATTGTGCAGTAGAATGTCTTGTTTTCTTTTATGTTGTCAGTAATAGCAATATTACAGGATAAAGTGCTAGATTAAGGGCTTTGGTCACAATCTTTGCTAAAAGTAATTTCCAAAACCGTGTGGGTCTTGAACAGCAAAATTTGTCAAGTAAGTAAGAAAATTCACAGTAAGAGATGCTAAGTATGGATACTTTAAAAATAGTAAAATTACATATATTGAGGATGTCACAAATATAATAATATAGCTTTGCCTCAGGCATAGGACTTACCATACTTGTCATATTATAATATGCTTTTATACTAGACAACAAAGAACCAAGAACCCAGTGAGCATCTTTGATACTCCATATTGTGTTTAGTGCATGACTTGAGGGAGCAGTGCATGGTACCTGAACTGCAAAAATGCCAAACAGGGAATTCTTGTGTTCTGAACCACCCCCTCAAGATCTGTGTTAGTGGTCCTTAACATTTTGAACTTCCCTAAGACACAGGTAAAGTTTAATATTATGATAGAACAGGGATTTGTATTAAAAATTCTACTTTAAGATGGGATAACTTCTGCATATTTTTGTTGATGGGTCTGTGATGGAGGGTGTCTCTTTTTTATGAGAGTGGTGTACATCAAGGGGTTGAGGTCTACATTTTTTATTTGGTTTATACTGACAGGGAAGCTGCATTTTCTCAGTGTATGGAGCCTCTCATGAAGGGTATGTGATGAGTGGGTTCTAAACATAGAAGATATTTGTTCTCTGGTATGGGGAATATATGGCGGATATTTCTCTGGGATTCACATTAAGAGGACTTTCATTAAGTAGAACCTAAAGTATGTTTTCTTTGGGGATCAGGGAGTCTATATTGAGAAGGTGTCTGCACTTAGTTATGTGACAAGGATGGTCTGCATTAAAGTAGGTCTAAGGGCAGTATTGGGAGTCTTTCCTGGTCTGTACTGATAGTTGGTCTGGGGTCTGTATTGAGGGATGTCTGCCATTGGGTCTGTGTTCAGAAAGTTCTGCAATAGAGTGAGGGGCAGTCTAAGAAAGATGGGGCTTTAAGGAACAGATTGTGTGAAATAGGGAGGACATGGAGAAACAGATTGAGGAATGTTTGTTACATGGGAACTGTGGGCGCTTGCTACTAGCCTGGAGATGCTTTGAAGGGCTCAATTAGGGCACTGTTGCTGTGTTGATCGAAGACAAGATCTTCTTTTAAGCTTCATATACATTCTTGGGAGTGGCAGAAAGGAAGAGATAAAGAGGCAAAAAGCAAGAGGCAGACGAAAAGAGGCACCTACAGTAGCTGTAGGATGTGCTCCCATAATCAACTCCACAGGTGGGCCCTAAAATCAACTCCACTGGCTGGCCATAGGCAACCCAGTCCGACACTGTGTGTGGGTTGTATTTTTTGTTGGTACTATGCCGTAGGGATGAGAGAGGAGGTACAGCCACAGCCCACAAGCACAACTGTATTATGTGGGGCTCTAGTACCACATGGGCCACTACAGTATTACTGTTTGGAACACTCTCTGGCACTACTGTTCTCAGGAGCACTAACAGGTTATAAGAGCAAGCATTCATCATGGTGGGCTGGACTGGAAGGAAAAGAAATGAGAGAGCTAACAAGTCAAATAAGCAGCAACTTCACCTATGAGTCCATACCTTTTCCACTTAGGGTGCTTTCACACGGTGCGTTTTTGCCGTGGATTTTGCAGCAGTTTTTGTGAATGTTGCCTAAGCTATTAATGTTGTACATTTATGAATAAAATTTCATCAGAAACGTGTCAAAAAGGCACCGTGTGAAAGCACCCTAAGAGTGTTACTAAATGGTAAAATAAAAAGGAACAGAAACAAAATAAAAACTATTTATTTAAATAAACACTCCCAGACACCTCATTGACCATTTTACTAAATAAATTCTGGGCTGACATAGTTCAACTAATCCGATAGTATTAGTATTAAACTCTATCCCCTGCACCCCTGAATCTCATGGCTGTGAATGATCATCTTGGGGTGCAGGAGACAGAGTACAGGTCATAGTCGCACCACAACCTCTGGGGTTTGTTCCTCTGTCTCCCCCAGGAGATTTTGCTCGTAAGCTGTGGCTGTACCTCCTCTCTCATCCCTGTGGCCTAGTGCCAACACAAAATACAACCTTCACACAGTGATGGACTGGAGTGCCTATGGTCAACCAGTGGAGTTGATTTTGGGGCCCACCTGTGGAGTTGCTTAATGGAGCACACCCTACAGCTACTGTACGTGCCTCTTTTCCTATGCCTCGTGCCTCTTTATCCCTGCCTTTCTGCCACTCCCAAGATTGTATATGAAGCTTAAAAGAAATTATAGGTCTGTCATGTTCAGGGGCAAAGCACCGGTTTCCCCTGTTCCCCTAAAGGCCAGTCTGAGCCTGCCCTAACATAACACTCTATAACCCCCTCACAACCACCTATCATCCCATACTCCCCCAACCCCTCCACTCCCCTTATCAACCCATAGAGAGTTTGTACAGAGCTGATCTGATGGAAGGGAGGGGCATGATTATATTAGGTGGGGCATAGTTTGAGGCATGTCCTGATGTGTCCCAATCTCAAAAAGTTGGGAGGTATGATGTATCACATAATATTTTTGTCATTGAAAAAATTTACTTGAACAACAAACAAACATTTTTGGACAAGGCTAATGATTATCATGATCAAAAATGCCCATTTTTTTTTCAAAAACTGCATGTGTTTTTAAAGGTGTTTTTCCATATGTGTTTTTGAGTATTGCACTGTTTGTGAGTATTTCTGGGGTACTGATTCTGAAAATGACACGCATTTTCCCCTATCGGCTCTAGTTTTGGAGATCCGGCATTGCCACGTTACCAAGTACAGTGTATGCTGCTTAAAGTAGTGGTCACTCAATATTGTACTAGGGAAATGTTAGAAATTCATGTGAAACAAAAAAGACAAACATTTTAGAACATTAAAAAGACAAGCATTAAAGAACACATGCACACAATAACATGAATGCGCCGAGCACATCTGTGACATCAGGGATGTCTGTAACAACAAAGACTTGTGTGATATTAGTAGCATCAGTGTTGTCTAAGTAATTAGCACTGGTAGAATGCTGAGTTGGGGAGTATTGTGCTATTACATACTGTGACTTAGATGCCGAAACGTGTTTTGCAAGCCCTCGAGCAGGGCTTGAGAGAGCAAGAAACTGTCAGTACCGGACCCCTGGCTTGCAGGGCAGCGACATTATTGTTGGTGTGTGACACAATCTAACTGCCAGTTAATACTGCATTTTAATAAATGATTGTCTCAGTAAGTATCACCAAGATTGTACAACCGTTAACTTTTGTCACCATCAAGCTTGGTGGCTCTTTAACAGAAACAATTTGATAATAGTATTGCAACACAGCCCTATTTATGTAACTATACGGCATAGCGGGAAGTGCGTTCGTGTGGGATTACATGCGAGCCCCGCATGATCGCGACATGGGACCAGTGGTATATTACCGCTGGCCTCATGCCATATCACCCATGGCTGGAGTGAGCTCCGGCCGCGGCTGATTAACCCATTAGCTCTGACAATTTAATAAGATCGTCGGAGCTAAGTCGCAGGCAGGAGGAATGAGCTCCTTCTGCCTGCTTTCGTTGCAGTAATGGCACGATCATGCTGTTACTGTCTCCTACCAGACAGCCCAAGAAGTGAAAATCACTTCCCAGGTTGTCTGTGACGTCACCATACCCGCAATGCCGTCACCATAACCGTAATGCATTGTGGGCATGGTGATTGACAGTCGTCATGGAGACCAGTATAGAGCAGCAATGCTGTGTACTGGTCTGCCTTTTAACAGCAATCTGAAGATCACTGATACAAATCCCCTACGGGGAAAAGTGGAAAACATGAAAAAAAGTGAAACACAAACACGAAAAATAAAATAAAAACACATACACTGCCCTTTTCAAATGCCAAGCACCCCCCCAAAAAAGAAAGTACCCATATTTGGTATTGCCACATGAGTAAGGACCTGCCCTATAAATATGTCATGTGAATTAACCCGCACTGTGAACGGCGTAAAATTTTTTTTAAATCAAATAATTAAATAAAATGGAATAAAACGCGAATAAACGTTGATTCATACCGCAAAAGAAACAGTCCTTATGTATAAATATTGTTTTAAACAATAAAACCCCTTTTTTTTTCAAGCTCTTCAACATAAAAAAACTATACAAATTGGTAATCACCGTAATCGTATTGACCCACAGAGTAAAACTAACTTGTCACATATACTGCATGGTGAGCGCTGTTAAAAATAAAAACAAAAAACACTACTAGGATTGCCGTATTTTCTTCACCCTACCTTCCAAAATATGGATTCAAAAGTGATCAAAAAGTCTTGTCCCCCAAAAATGATAACAATAAAAACGTCAACCCATCACACAACAAACAAGTCCCTACACATCTCCGTACACAGAAAAATAGAAAAAGTTATGGCTTTCAGACTACGGCGATGCAAAAATGTGTTTTCCTTTTTGAAAAAAAAGTTTTTTTAAAATTGGGGTTTAAAAACGTAAAACAAAAAAAAAATACAAATTGGGGTTATTCCCTTTTAATCAACCCAACCCTGCTGATATGTCATTTTTTAACCACCCCAGTGACGGGGTTGTAAAAAATAAAAAAACCATAACCAGGATTCCCGTATTTTTTTTCCAAAAAGCCTCACAAAAAACCTTAATAAATAGTGATCAAAAGCGTAATTTAAAACCCCAAAAAAGGTAATAATAAAAACATCAACTCATCCTGAAAAAGAAAAAGGGCCCAAAAGTCAGCTAATAAAACAAAAAAATGAAAAAGTTATGGCGGGCCCAGAAAGGACAATAAAAATGAAAAATTTTTATACACTTTTCCTTTTGGGGTTAAAAAGAAATTTTAAACTGTAAAGGGACTGTCGGGGACGCACCCCAAAAAACACATACAAGTGAGGCCCTGAAAACTGGGCCCCAAACCCCTTTTTCCCCCCTCCCCTTTTGGGGAACCCGCCTCCTTAATGGGCCAGGGCCCCAAAACCGGGAAGACTGACGGCTGACTGGTATAATTTTGCCACACAAAACAGGAAAAATTTGGGACACGGGAACAATAAACGTATTTGGGGGGTTTAAAAATTTTCCGACAAATTAGGGGCAGCAAGGTACCCCCAATCTTTAGACAAAGGGGGAAAAAATGGAGCGGCCAAAGGGGCAACAAAACGGGCAGCGCGGAAACAAATCGGGGGGACAAAAAAAAAATAACCGGGGTGCAAAGGAAAGGTCAGGAGTAAACAGAAGTAACAAAATGAAAAGGCCAGCGAACTAAAGAGAAATTTGACCCAAAAAATGCAGGCAAAGGGCCGGAAAAAATAGCAGAGACCTTATATGGGGAAAAAATTTTAAAGGTAAACTGAAGCAATAGGAGAAGGAAAAAAAAGGGCCCAGTAGGAAAAGGGGAAAGGGGCTTTAAACCAAAAAGGAAAAAAAAATTAACCACGATGTGTGGGGAAGGATTCCTGCCCGGGGCGTTGGCCGGGAAATTAAATTTACACCTAGCCAAAAAAAAACAAAAGTTAAACATAGTGTGGGAAAAACGTAATCTTAATTTCAAAACCAGGGGTTTAAAACGTCAAAATTTTGGTCGGGGGGGCCGGGCGACCAGAGCCAAAAAAAGGGGGGTTTGTTTCAGGCAAAAATCATGACAAAAACATAAAAAAAACAATAAAAAAATTTATATCTTGAAATTGTTCAGACCCCATAGAAAAAAGTTATCCTTTTCACTTATACCCCCAAAAGAACAAAGGTAAATTTTAAAACCCAAAAAAAAAAATTGGGGCGGAAACTGTTTTTTTTTCAAAACCTTTTTTCATGCCACGATCAAAAAAAAATTTATGGAACACCTGTTTTCCCCAAAAATCCCAAAATTTACACCCCTAGATGGGGAATCCTTTGAAGGGTGTTGAATAGTGTAAAGCGTTTTAAAAATCCCAAATTTTAAATGGGGCACTTTTTTTTTTATGTTAAATCAAAATTTTTTTCGATAAAGCGAAAATTTGGGGGTGAAAATCTGCCCCCATAATTTTATTAATATGGGCGCCATTTTCAGCCCCTTCCCTTCATTTTGGGGGGCCCAGCAAATCAGCTTACAGAATGGGACCCGGGTGAGCCCAGGAAAACTTTTCAATTTTTTTCCACACAGAAAAATTTTCTTTTAGCCGTGAACATTAGAACTTTGGTAGATTAGAGTTTTTGCAGTTTTTTTTTAAATTAGGCTGAAAATTTTTAAAGGAGAAAATCTAGCGCTGTAACGGGCCGCGTGGGGGGGGGGGGGGGGGGGGGGGTTTTTGGGGTTTTGCGTGAAAACACAACAAAAAAGGCGGGAAAGGGAGGTTTTTTAAATGGAGAAGGGTTATTGTGCAGCCCAGACTTTTGTTTTTCCCTCCCAATTGAAAGGTTTTAAATTAAACCCTTTTTTTGGGGGCCTTTTTTTTTAAAATATTCCCTGATGTTGTGGCGGGCCTGTACTTTATTGGGATACAAGATCTTTTCAAATAACACCCAGGGGGTTTTTGGGTAGGTGAAAAAACTTAAAACTTTTTATTATCCGTATAAAAATTTAAAATGGGTTTTTTTTAAAATTTTTTTAAATTTTGGGGTGGCGGCCCATTTTTCCCCCACGTTTCTTTTAAATCCGAAACACCAAATTTAAATTTTACGGGGTTTTTCACTTTGGCGCAGCCCAACTTTGTTTCAAAAAGACCCAAAACCTTTTTGCATTTAAAAATTTAAAATACAGAAAATTTTGTTTTAAAAGGGCAGGTTTATTGATAGGTGCAAAAAACCCGTTTTTTTATCCGTCCCCAAAATTTTAAATTTTAGGGTTTTTTTCCCCCCCTTTGGCGCGGGGCCCCAAACCCTTTGTTCAATGGAGCCACCTTGCACTTAAAATTTTGAATAAAAAGAAAATTTTTGTAGTCACCAAAGGTGAAATTGGGATGGGTTGCAAAAACCCGGGTTTTTAAAACCCTTTATACCTTTTTTAAATTACTTTGGTTTTTCCCACCTTTGGCGCAGCCCCGGGCTTTTTTCATAGAGCCACCTTCCCACTTAAAATTTTTGAATAAAAGAAATTTTTTTGTAGTCACCGCGGTTTTAAGGGGATAGGTGAAAAAACCACGTTTTTTTTTTCCCGTACACAATTTAATTTAGGTGTTTTTCACTTTGGCGCAGTCCAGCTTTGTTTTAAGAGCCACCTTGCAAAAAATTTTGGGGAAACACAATTTTGTAGTCACCCATTTTGTTTGTTTGGGTGAAAAAAACCACGATTTATTATCCGTAAAACAATTTAATTTGTTTTTTTTTTCCCCCTTTGGGCAGCCAGTTTGTTCATAGGGGGCCCCCTTGCATTTAAAAATTTGGGAATTTACGCAATTTTGTGGGTAAAAACGAAAGGTGTATTTAAATAGGTGCAAAAACCCCCTTTTGTTACCAATAAGTTTTTAAATAGCTGGGGTTACACGGGGTTTGGTGGCCCCTATTTTTTTTTAAAAAATCCATGTTGGTACGAAAATTTTTGATAAAAAAATTTTTTAAAAGCAACTGTTTTTGGTTTGTCATTCCCTGCAAAAAAACACGATTTCTCTTTCCGGGTTGGGAAAACTTCTGAAATATTTTTTTTTGGGTTTGGGTTGAATCTCATTTTGGGTTTGTAGATAGCACCGGGAATGATATTTTTTTGAAAACTAAAAAATTCCAAGTCCCTACTGGGCAGTTTTTAAATTTTTCCCGGGGACTGAAGGAAAAACCCACTGTGGTTTTGTTTTAAAAGGGTTTCTTCCACCAGACCGCTTTTCCCACAGGATTCGAAAAGGAAACAT
>JAODAL010087111.1:0-10040 GCA_025379985.1 Phyllomedusa bahiana | reverse complement strand
GACGCTGATGCGGGAGTGGCGATAAAACTGTGCCCCCAGAGAGGGGTTTTGCTAGGCTGTGCCCCTTTTGGCTGCTCGATTTTTTTGGGGGCCCCCTTGGCCAAAAAACGGTGGGGAAAATGGGGGACAGGGCATCAAACCCCTTTTTTGGCGGGACCCAATGGACGGATCCTACTGAAAACGGAACGGGTGTGGATCCGTTTGGACCACCGCGGGGCGATGGTGGAAGCCCACGCCGGGGAAAAGGGAATTCTAAGTAGGCCCGGGGTTTTTAAACCAGACCCCGCCGCAAAGCGGGAGGGATTGCTGCGGCGGGAGTTTACCAGGTCGTTCCACTGGGGGACTTCCCTGCGGTGGAGGGGCCAAGGGTAGACTTTGGTACGATTCGTCAGGCAACCCTCGGGGCCCGGGGACAGGCAAAAGGTCAGGACAGGGGGGTCTGGATGAAAACGGGGACAGGAAAACCGGGTCAGGGCAGGCGGGAAAAAGAGACGGGGGTAAATAAAAGAGGCAGGGTAGGAAACCGGGTTTTAGAAAAAGGACTAGACTGGGAAAAAGTTTTCCCTCCAGAGGTAGACAAAATAAGGATCCGGCGGGGCCGGAAAGGAAAGGGGGCCAGACCTAAAATGGGAGCAGTCCCCGGCAAAGCAAATTACCGGCCACCCCAAAAATTTTTCAAACGCCGGCCCCCCGCGCGCCCTGGGGGCGGGGGCCACGGGCCGGGGGAAAAGGTTTGAGAGGGGGGGACGGGAGCAGGAGCGCGGCCCGGGAAAGGGGTTTTGCTGGGGGGGGAAAACTGGGAGCAGGGGGCGGACCCCGAACCCGCCCGTGCGGGGACGGGGCTAATTAAAGGCCCGCAGCACGGCGGGGGCCTGCAAACCCGAGAAAGGGGTCGCAGGGGCTTTCCCGTGAAACATTGTCGGGATTAAATGACGGGAAATTTTCTCCCAAAGGTGAAAGGGAAAGGAGGGCAGGGGGGCAGCTGGAGGAGGTTTATTTGGAGATGGGGAAAGCGAGGCGGGTGACCCCAAGCCCCGTACAGTATACAGTGGAGAGGGAGGAAAGGGGAGACCCCTTGGGGGGTCACTTGTACAGATGGCCCCCCAGCATGCTGATTTGCCTGGTATTTGCAGCCGAATAGTTGGGCACCCGGGGCCAGGGGAAATGACTTCTGGCTCTCCAAACCCAAATTGGACCCTCGCTACCGGCCCAAAAATGGGGGGCCTTTTTTTCCCAGCTACTGAGAGGGGGGAAAAAAAAACCTAAAAATACTATAGGGAAATCCCCCGGTAGTCATTTGGGCCCGCTGCCTTTTGTGCGGCAACGTCCCCCTCTGACATGTCGACCGGGGGGTTCCTCAGCACCCACTTTAACTACTGCCCGCGGTTTTGGGGGGAAAAATTGGGGGGGTTTGGAGCAGTACCAGCTCCATCAGAAAGAAACCAAAAGTCTGGAGTCATGATGAGCGGGTTTCCCTTCTCCCGCCAAAGTGAGGGGGTAGTCGCCAGCAGCAGCAGGCCCTGGAGAAAGGTCCCTGATACCAACAGGTGGGTGGCCAAACTTGGAAAAGCACTCTCCCCACCCCGTTAAAAGATCCACTGGACTACTGGGCAGCCAAAGGGAAATGTGGGCCCGAAACTTGCGGGGGTTTGGGAAGTGGAAAAGCTGTCCTACCGGCCAGTGTGGGGCTCAGAGGGGGGTTTTCAGGGGCCCCGGGGGGGCCATTTTACCAAAGGAAACCCCCCTTTCCCCGGGAAAGGGGGAAAAATAACCTTTGTAAAAGAGGGAAATCGGCGGGGGAAAATTCGGCCAGGTTTCCACACCCAAATGCCTTGGGCGTCAGACTACATCAGCCATGAGGCCTCCCCCCAAAACTGGGGAAAAATGAGTCGGGGTTTTCAAAATTAACCTGTTCGGGAAACTATTTGATGCCGCCCCCCCGCCGGGATGCCACCATTGCTCCCAAATTTTTCCCCAATCTGCCACCAATAATTTTTCCCCGGGGACGGGGTATTGTCAGCCACCTCCACACTTTGTCATTTTTGTCACTTTTAAAAAACCTTTTGCTTTTTGCTCCTGCCCCTTTGACCTCCATCTTGTCATTGGCCACTCTGGGGCCCCTACTACTGTTTTGCCCCCTTTCCCAGAATGTCTTTTGTGACATTTTCCCCTGCCCTAATGCTGCTGCTTCCGTGCCCTTTTAACACTGGGTCATTGTGCCACTCTGGGGCCTACCCCTGTTTTTGCCACCCTAAAAAATGTCATTTGCCACTGCCTGCCCTCATGCCTGCTGCGGGTCTTTGACCTCCACCCCAGTGTCATTGTGCAATTCTGTGGCCAAATCCTGTTTTTTGCCCTCCAAAAATTGTCATTATGCCAATCTCTCCCTCTTTCTTTTTGCCCCTTTGCCGCCATACCTCCCACACTGTGTATTGTGCCACTCGGGGCCCTACTCCTGTTTTGGGCCAACCCCCAGAATGTCATTGTCCCACTGCCTGCCCTCAGGGCTGTTCTCTGCCGTGCCCCTCCACACTGTGTAATTGTGCCACTCTGGGGCCCTTTAAAAAAAGTTTCCCCAAACCTTTCCAGAAGTTTTTGTCCCAAATCTTGCCTCTTTGCTGCGGGTGTTGTGCCCCCCCATACTGTTTTCATTGTCCCCAACCTTTTAGTGGCCTACTCCTCTTTTTGCCCCCTAATTTTTGGTCATTGTGCCAATCTTGACCTGCTGCTGTGCTGTGCCCTCCAACTGTGTAAAGGGGTGAAAACTCTCTGCCCTTATGTTTTTTTGAGGGATGTGATCTCTACTTTTTTCAATGTGCCACTTGTGGCCCTACTCGGTTTTCCCAAACCCCAAAAAAGGGTTTCCATTTTGGGGGGGCCCACTCCCGGGACCTCATGCTGCTCCCAAACCGGACCCCCAACACTTTTCATGGTGCCTTTTGTGTCCAAAACTCCTTTTTTTTGCCACCCCCCAAGAATGTCATTGTCCCAACTGTCTGACCTCATGCGGGTCCCAACGCTCCACCTGGTCTTTGGGTGCCACTCTGGGGCCCTACCCCTGTTTTTTCCCAAATCCAAAATGTAATTTTTGCCACTGTTTTGCCCTTTTGCGGGTTTTGGCTGCCGCCGTCCCTCCACATTCTGCCCCAAAATTTTAAAAATAAAGCTCTCAGTTTGGGGTTTTTTCCCGTTTTTTGCGGGTTGATTTTTATCAGGCAAACATTCCCCCCGGATTTTTTTGGGCCCAGTTTTGCCCTTTTTAAGTGCCCAGGTTAATTTTTTTTGTGAAGCGATTCTAAAGTGAGGGCCGGGGTTTTGTGGTGTCATACAAAAACCACAACATTGTTTGAACCCCCAAAACCAAGCTCCCTATGCAAAATTTAAGAGGGGCAAAATGTTCTACAGCACCCTGCGGGGCTCTGTGCGCAGGGGGAATTTTTAGCTGTTTTTTAACGCGATTCGTCCCGAAGTTTTTTGGAAAAGGGAAGTTATTTTTTCGGGAAATTCGGGGAAAGTGACCAAAACCGAATTTTTGAAAAAATTCCCCCAAAATCTTAATTAAATAATAATTTTTGGTGAGATTCCCAAAAAACAATTTTAAAAAAAAAAATGCCTTTAAACTAAAAAAAATTTGGCCATTAGCAAAACTGATTTGAAAATCCGGGCCCCATTGAGATACATGGTTCCAGGGTGAATTGTAACGGGAAATAAAAACCCCACCCAAACGATTGTTTTTTTTTAATACTTGGCCCCCCAAATTTCTTTTAAATCTACTTATTTTTTAAAAACTATTTATTAGGGATAGACAAGAAAACAGCATTACGTAGACCAGGGTTAAATTAACCAAAACTTACGTTTCAACCTAAAGCCTAAGTGGGGTAGGTGCATTTTTAATTTTTCTTAAAAAAAAAAAATTAATTGACCTTTTTTGAAAATCTGTACAGGGGTTTAAATTTAAATACTGGTTCCTGGTGCCTTAAATATGTATTTTTTAAAAATTATTTGTCTGAAAATTTTTTAATGTTATCTTTAAGGAAAAAACAAGAAATAAATTAGAATACCCCTTAAGGTAGTTAGGAAAATTTAATTCGTAAACAAAACACCTATTTTTTTTTTGGGGTAATCATCAAAAAACTAGGAGAAAACAGGGCAAGTCCCAGCAAAAAGGAGTGGGTTTAAAATGAAATAAAAATGTATTTTTAAAAATAGCATAATCCCAAAACCCTAATTCCATTAAAAAAAAATCCGGGAAAACAACTCCTTTTAAATATTTTAGTTGTTCATACATTTTTTCTAATTTAAACATATGATTCTTTTTTTGGGGAAAAGGGTTTTTTTAAATACATTTAAAGGGCCGGGCCCTTGTGAAGGTTGGGAATCTTTTGCTGCGGAATTTTATTAAATTTTCAATGGCAAAATTCCAAAAAATTTGGGGTATTTTGCTACTTATGCATGTTTTTTTACAATTGTTATTCAGATAAAGATTTTAAACCCGTGTGTGATAAAATTTGAAAAAATAAGTGGCATTTTTCCCAAAAAATTATCTTCAAACCTTTAAAAACATGTATTGTACTATATATTATCGTTGGGTATGGGTAATTAAAAAAAGGCTCTGGCAATGAGGGTTTGTCTTATAGTTTACTTAAATCCCTTTTAAAAGTTTTAAAACAGGGGTTTTTTTTTGTGATGTGCTATTAGAGGGGGTTTTACCTCTGGTGCCTTCTTTTGAAAACTTGAGAATTTGGGGTTTTTCAAAATATTGGGTTTTTGCATCTTGTCTAATGATTTCCTGTACAGCGAGCCCCGGCACCCCCCTGTGCAAGGGGAAAAGGAAACATAAAACCCTTTTAAATGAACAAAAAATGACCCCTGTTTCTTAAAAAAACAACAGACCCCTCTTTCTCGTCTTGGTTGTTCCTGTTTTTTTTTGAAAAAAAAATTAAAAAAATGGAAAAAAATTTTCCAAACTTTTTTGCCCCTTTTTGTATTTTTTATGCAAAAAAAACCCGATACACAAAAACATTATTTGGGGAAAAAAGTGAAAATATTTAAACCAATTTAAAAACATAATTTTCTTTTAGTTTTCCCATGGCCCCGTCTTTGGGTCTGGAAAGGTATTTGCTGAGATGGGAATTTTTTTGGGAAATATGATTTGGGTACCCTGATGAAGGGCAATTAAAAAAAAATTTGGGGAAATTAAAGGGAAAATAAATATTTGCTATGTGTTTTTAAAGGGGGGTCCAGTAAATAAAAATTATTGTTTTATGGGACAGGCTGGTTAAATTTTTTTTTTTTAAAAAAATTTATACCTCTCTATAGGTCCCCCCCCCCTAAAAATGTTTCCAAAGCTTTCTTCCCTTTGCCTTTTTTGGGGAAAATTTTTAGCTTGTGTTTTAGGTCATTTTCCCGTTGAAGGACCCAAAGAGCCCGCGACCCGAAACCAAGTACCCCAACAATGGGAAGCACATTTCGTCCAGGGGAATTTAAATTAATTTAAACTTGAGTTTTTATTGTATCCTGCAAGGGTGTTAAAAACCCCCGTTTCCAGTACGGCAAAAACAGTTCCCAAAACATAACCCAAACCTTTTCCCTTTTTCACAAATGGGACAATGGTTTTTTTTTTGTATGCCTCATTTTTTGCATCTTTTTTTGCCCAAAAAGTGGGCTTGCCAAAAAAAAACCCTTTTTGTTCACCCGAAACTTTGAGGTTTGTTTTAAGATGAAATTTTGGCAAATTTCAATCTTGCTTTTTTATGATTTTTCTTTTTAACAGTGGTTTCATCTTCGATTTCCCTTTTTTTTAAGTCCCTTTAGCAAAAAATTTTTATGGGGCAATCTGACCTGGTGACTTGGGCCCCTGGGGGTTCACCTTTTACTTGGGAATTTTAAAGTTGTTCTGGATTCTTTTGGGAAACTGTTCTTCAATTTGTCCTTAATTTTCCCCTTCTGCCCATCTATAGGGGGTTGGTCAAAATCCCCTGGACCCTTTAAAATTTGAAATAATACATGCAAAATGTTTTGTTTAAAAAGGAACATAAAGCTATTTTAAGGTTGTCTTTTAAACCCTTTAAACATACTGGTCGATCATTTTCTTTCTAATCTTTTTTTATTTAAATTTTCTTCTTAGTTCCTTTTTCCCCGTTCAGTGTTTGGGACCCAAACCCTGATACCCAAAAAAGCCAGTGACTTCTTTTCACCCTTTCAATTGTGCTGAATTTCAAGCTTTAAGACACCTGAGATGCTAAAATTTTATTACACACCTTGTTTTTCCCTGTCCCTAGGTTAAATTATTTTCATTTTTTTCTTGTGGTACGTTTATTTTTTTTTCCCGACCATTTCATTTTTTTTTTTTTCGGTTTTTAAAAACAATTAAAAAACAATGGCTGTTTGTCTTTAAATTTTATTTTTTAGTTTAAAATTTTTAAATTTTTTTTTTATTTTGTCAGTTTAAGTTATTCCCATTTAAAAACGTGGGATTTTCTTTTTATAACCGAAGGGTACCAATAATTTTTGTCCCCATGGGGTAAATAAAATTTTTTTTTTTTATTTTAAAAACCCACTCTGGGTCCCATTGAAAAAAAGGTTTTTTTTGCGGGAAAAAGTAAAAACAAAAAAAAATTAAAAATAAATGAAAAAATTTGTAAAAAAGTTGTTTTTAAATTTTGCCCTTTTTTATCTACTTAAAATTTTCAGAACTAATTTCCCCTTTTTTCAAAAAACAGTATTTCAAAAGAAAAACCCAGGGAAAAAAAAGCACCAGAGTTTTAAAAAATTGGTTTTTATTTTTGGATTTTTGTTTTTCAAGGAGATCCCGTTTGCTTTTTTTGGTTTTTCTTTTTTGGTAATTTTATATCCTTAATTTTTATAAAAAACATTTCCGTTTTTTTTAAGGGGGTAAATTTTACCTTTGGATTATTTAAACTTCATTAAAACCTTTGTATTTTTAAAATTCCCGTAACCTTCAGTTTTTAGGGATAGGTTTTGTCAATTTTTTACCGTAACTAAAAAGTTGTTTTCCCGTTGTCTAGTACAAAAACAATTCCATTGTGGGGGTGTTTTTTTTCAGTTGTTTTATTTTCTTTCTTTAGGGAAACCCCAAAATGTGTTTTTTGTTGACTACTATGGCACATGACCAATATCTGGTACCTGTTATCCCTCGCATGTAATTTGAATCATGAATTTGAAGAACTTGCCTTTTAAAATATCTGGGAAATTTTGGATGGGTGGATTTTTTTTCCCCAAATTTTTCCAACAATTTTTTTTTCCATTTCGCCCCCTTTTCTGTCCCCTCAAATGTTATAAAATCATTTCTTTTGTGTTTCACCCCCATGCTAAAACTTCATGTCAAAATATCCCATACTATTTGGGAAATCATTAATTTTTATTTTGGTTGTTATATTAAATTTTTCCCTTTTTGTTTAAACCCTGATTTTTATACTCAAAAATAATTTTAACCATACTGAAAAATTTTCCCAAATGCCCCATGGTCGTAAAAAGGCATTTTTTCTCCCTTTTGTTCCCCCCCTTATAATTTGGTTTTAAGTTTTATGAAACCCCAATCTTCACATATTTTTCGGGCCTAAGACGCTTTTAAAGCTTTTCCCAAAAATTTAAAAAAAACTGTTTCTCCTAATTTATTCTGGGGGTTTTTAAAAACCCCCATGATTAATCCTAAAGATTTACGATTGAGAAAATAAATGATTCAAGCGGCCTGAAAAAAACTGTAATTTAAAAAAGATCACAAAATTTTTTTTTTGGGTGTTGTGGGGTTTGTAAACAAAATTTAGGCGGTCCCCAAAAATTTTGCCACTATGTGGATGGAAAAGCAGGGGTACTTGCTGCAGAAAAGGGGCCAACTATTTTGGCCCCTTCAGAATTTTGTAGTGCATGGGGGCGGCTTGCAGCTAGTGATGGGTTATTTTTTTCCCGGAACGTCCCATTTGTGTTGGGTGGGTTGGGGTTGGTCCATTTTCCAAGGGGCCCGGTTTCCCCAGGCCTATTTAAAAAAAGGGTGTAAATCCAAAGGGGTAAAAAAAGGGGTTTTTCAGCTGAAATTTTCATTTTTACAGTGGAAATTGTTTAGAGGAGGTTTACCCACCCCGGGTTCGGAAAGCCCGGACTGGTGAAGTTTTGGTGGGGGTAAAAAGGTGGGTTGGGTCCGGGCGACAGGGGGTTTGAGAGGGGCTCTGTTTTCAGTTTTGTGGGATAGGGGAAGCCTGAAAGGTTTTTGTTTGTTTTTTTGAAAATGGGTTTTACATGAAATGTGGCCCAAAATTTTAAAATGGATAAAAGCCAGGTAAAAGAGAAACCTGAAAGTAGACTTTGATTAAATTTTTGGCCCTTCCAATTACCAAAGTGGGGAAACCCCAGAGCTAAAGACCCTTTAGACTGCCCAAAATGCGGGGCTGAAAGTGATTTAGGTTTTCATTTGGGACAAAAGGAATAGGGTGACCCCAAAAAATTAAACTTTAAATTTGGGCCCCCAACATTACCAATTTGGGTGGAAAGGAAAGGGGCAGTCTTTCATTATTTGTTGACAAAGTGGGATTTATTGGTTTACAAGAGTTTTTTCAGGCCCGGGAAAAAAGAATACGGGCCAAAACCCCGTTTAGCCTTTTGTGGGGAAAGTTTTGCTAAAGTTGTCTAAAATTTTTGATCCAGAAGGGAAAAGGGGAAAAAAAACCCCCCCTGAGGTAGAAAAAACCCAAAAATTGGTTCCCTCAGTTAAAGGGGAAAAAATCCTTCTGACTCCAATCTGGCAAAACGGAAAAAAATCCCTGGGTAAACAACCCCTTCTTTAAGAATTTTAGTCACTTAACTTGTTATATTTCATCTAGAAAAAGTATCCGGGCCATTTCTCCGGAAATCCCGGTCCACTAGAACTTTTTTTATTTAAAAATTTGAAATGGGATCCAGACCCTTTTTCCAGAATCCCCCGGTATATAAAAAAGTTATATTCCCTCTAGAAATGTATCCAGACCCTTCTCCCGATTTTTGGAAAATAGAACTTGTTTTTTTTACATTTCTAGAAATGTTCCAGGGCCCCTTTTCCAGGGAAACCCCAGGGGGCCCAAAAACTTGTTAAAATTATCCCCTCTCCAAAAAAATCATCCAAGGGCCCCCTTTTTGAACCTGTTAATAAAATTTTTAAAAGGAAAATTTCCCCTTGGGTTGGAAAAGTTCCCCCCGTCTCACCGCTCTAACCCGTAAAGAATCCCTTTTTATGGGTTTAAAGTAGAAAAATTTTTTTTTCCTCAAGACGGAAGAGGGGTTTCCCCTAGTTTAAAATCCATTCCTGGGTATTAAAAAAAAATCTTTAGCGGGGATCTCTATTTTGGCCCTTTAAAATATTTTTTTAAAAATTTTTTATTATGTCCCCCCGAAGCCTCTTTTCCTTTTTAAAACGAAATAATCCCTTTAACCCTTTCCTTTTTCTTTTTTGGGGGTTTTTTCAAATGCCCCCCCAGTCCCCTTTTTTCCCCTTTTTGTTGGGGAAACCTTTTTTACCTTTTTTAAAGGCTTTCAATGTTTTCTTAAAAACTGGTGCCCAAAAATTTACCCCAAATTTCCCCTGTGTGGTTCTAACCAGTGACTTGGGATATTGGGAAAAATAATGTTTCCATCATGTGCAAATTTGCCCCCTTTTTATACAAAACCCCTGATCCTTTCCCGCCCCTTTTTGGGGCTGCTTTTCCTGACATGGTGCTACCCGTTAAGGTTTTCTGTCCCCCAGGATTTTCCCCCAAATCCTTCTCCAAGGGCCTTTAACCCTGGGTTTTTTTATTTAACTTTTTAATCCAAAAGGAAAAGGATTTTTTTTCCCCCTGTGCATAATTTGTTGGGATTTATCAGTGTTAAACCTCCCTCTGCCCCCCTTCTCTGCCCAGGCCCTCCCCAACCCTATCCATATCCCCTTTGGGAATAACAAATTTTCCTTTATTGTGGGGATTCCTTTACAGGCTTTGTATCATCTGCCAAAAAATCGAATATTTACTGTGCATTCCCTGTGGAAAAAATTCATTTATGGAAATATTAAAGAG
>JAODAL010087110.1:0-10040 GCA_025379985.1 Phyllomedusa bahiana | reverse complement strand
ACGAATACTTTTCCCTTTTTTTACATCATGTGATTTTATTGACAAAGAATACAAATTTTTTAAAAATTTACAATTTTTTCTAAGTAAAATAAATGGTTGTAAATAATTTCAAACGTATGAAAAGGGTTTTTGTTTTTTATGACAGCGATTATACATGGGAAAATGCATATCTTTGTGTATGTTTATCTTTGTGTCTAGTTTTACTCCAACGCGTTTTTTTTCAATATTAATGCTTTGTTTTTATGTTTAAAGGCCCCCTTTTTCCCCCCTCTTAAAGTTTTAAAAGTGCTTTGGCCAGTTGTGGCCTTTTTTTTGTGTTAGTTTAAACAGAGAATTTTTCCTTATCTTATTTTAAATCTTGCTTTTCTTTAAACTTGACAGGTTGGGGAACATTTTTTTTGCCCCCTGGACTGTTGTTTTGAATGTACTGGGGTCTCCAAGCTCAATTTTAATTGGGCCAGTGCTGGGAAAGTAATGGCAGCAATGTTCCCGGGAAAAGAGAAATTTAAAGTTTCAAAACCCAAAAAATTTTTCATGGTTTAAATTATTTATTTCTGTTCCCTGAGCCTATCCCTGGTTGCATATACAATAATGTTTTTAAAAAAACCATCTTTTGGGGGGACTGGGGCCCCTTTTTTTAGGAAAACAGAAAATTTTCTCTGTGTTTTTGATAATAATTTGCCAGAAAGTGCTCCAATGAAAATCCCTATTTTTAAAATAAATTTTAAAAAGTATTCTATAGTACTTTTACTCCTCGCTTTAAAAAATTACAACACCAAAAAAGGAAATTTTCTTGGCATAGGGAAAATGTAGGGGTTTTTTTTAAAATTTTTAAAACCCTTTTAAATTTAATATGCAAATAAAAAAAGGGGGAATTATTACGGAAAAACATTCGATTTTTTTGGGGTATGAGTATTTTTTGCCACAAAAAGGGAAATAAACGCACTTACACACCTTGGCTTGCTATCAATGAGGTTCCCAAAAAGCCTGAGGAACAAGATACAATGCGAATGCACTTGGGCTTATAAATTATCATGTTTGGGAATGCTGGCATTTCCTTTCCAATTGCTGACCAAGGGACGTCCCGGGAATTTTTGCTAAAAAAGAATATGTGAAAAAAATGGTATCATGTTTGGGGTGTTTTTCACCGGTGGGGTTTTTTGGTTGGGGGTTTTAAAGGGTTTTTTTGGATGCGTTTTTTGTGCAAAAATTTGTATAGCTTTAATTGTTGTGCCTTCCTGCAAAAAAAGCACCCAAAAAAAAACGCTTTAAAAAACCTGCCCCCCAAAAACCCGCACCGTGTGAAAGACCCCTTTAGGCCACCCACAAGCTGCTCACAGTAGGAGCAAATGAGGCCTGGTGTTGTCCTGTTAAAAAATGGCTCGGGGCATCTGGAAAAAATGGACAAAAAGATAGTTCTAAAAACCAAATCAATAAAAGAGTGAGCTTTTTTAGTGTACTAAAATTATACTAGAAGGGTCAGGTTCAATGCATTATGCCAACTCTTATCTAACCCTGGAGGGACTCTCGCCCAAGGATTTTTTCCCTTTTCTGTTTGCAACAAGTGGTGATCCTGGCAGTAGAGAACGGAGGCATCATACAGTCACTACACCTGTTTTTTGAGATGTCAATGGCAAAAAGAGTTTGCTTTCGTTGGCCTTGATGCCCCTTCCCATGCCTCAGATTGGAGCTGGGCTTGAAAAATGTAATCTTTTTGATGATCTTAGTGACACCTCTTTATTCTTGATTTGCAAAAAATTTGTCTTGTCCTTCTTTGTGTTCAATTTTAATTTAAAGGTGTATAAAAAATCACTATAAAGATTTCTAAAAATTTTAAACCCTTTTAGATGTACACAGTGAGATAGCCTAGGTATGTTTTTGGGGTATCTTGGGACAACCATTTTAAATTGAGGAAGACTTCAAAAAAATAGGTATTTTTGGTATTCCTGGAAAACTACTTTTGGGAAAATTTCACATTATCTACCCCTCTTCAGCTTTTTTTTTTTTTTAGAACCCCTTTTGGGGTTGTAAATCACCATGCAAGTTCCAGTACACTTGGGCAAAAAAACCCCTTTAAAAATTCTTTTTTTAGAAAAAACATTAAAAAATTTCAGAAGTTCAGAGTTTTGTAATGAAGTCTGCTGGAAATTGCCTGGTGAATACTTAAAATTTAAAAAAATCGACCCAAACCCGTATTGAAGGGAAATTAGTCCCACAGTGAGGCGTGTGTATAAAGTGTTTCTGAAAAATTTTTTTTTTAGACAAAAAAATGGTATGTAAATATTGGGTTGTAAAGTTTGACAATATCTTTTAGCTTTAATGGTTGTAAAAGTAGTATGTTTTAAACAATTTTTTTTTCTATTTCAGTGGAAAAAAAAAAGGGTGTATGAAGTTTAAGGGCAATTTGGAAAAGGGACTTTCCACCTTTTGTTACCAAATCTTTTTGGGTTATGTGTCCCAAATCCGGGGTTTTTCCCTTTGCAGCTGTGCCCCCTAAGGGCCGTAAGTTTTTTTTAAAAAGTTTCCAAAAATGAGAGCTTTTTAATAGTTTCCCTGTTTCTTTCAAACGAAATTTAGGAAAGTATGATGGAAACAATGAATAATAGTCCAAATAGAAAAAACGAAGAAAAAAAATTGTTGCCCAGCTTCCAAGAAAAAAAAAAATTTCCCGCTTCATTGGTATCCGGTAAAAAAAAAAATGACACAAAAAATACGATGAGGGCATTTTAAGCTACAAGGGTTGCTTATTTTTATTTTTAAAATTTCTTTGAAAAAGAATTTAAAAAGGATTTGCATTTTTTACATTTTGCGTACAACTTTTTTGCATGAATATATGGGGACTTTTTTTAAATTTATTGTATTGAAATATTTGGTCTTACTGTAATCCCCCCCTTTATTTCCCTCATTTTTATTTTTGCTATGGGGTTTAAAATAGGTTAGTTTTTATAAAAGTTTGTATTAAATTTTCCCATTAAAAAAAACCAAGGGGTTATGCACTTATTTTTTTTTTAACTATTTTTGCATTTTATTTGGTTCTAGGACTATTTTTTAATATGAAAAACCAACCCTAAACTATGGCAAAGTATTCTTCAATTATAACCTATTTTTAAAAAAGAAAAAAAAAAGGGTTTAAATAGAAGGGAAAAAAAATAGTTTAAATAAAATATGGGAAAGAAAAAAATTAGGGGGAGAAAAAAAAGGGTTTTACTCTTTCTGAATTTATTTTTTTTGTATCAGGGCTAAAAAAAGGAAATTTCCCTTTTAAAAAATCTAAAAAACCCTTTGCTCCCCAAAAACCCTTTTTTTTATTTTTTTAAAAAGCGCCCCCATTTTTTTAAGGAATCTGAAACGTGAAACCTTTTAAATTTTGGAAAAAATTTTTTTGATTCTTTTAATAGCCATGTGATTTGGGAGGGGATTTTTTCCCGGTTACAATTTTGCTTAGTATTAATAATAAACTTTTGGTCCTTTTAAAAATCCTTTTTTATTTGTGAAAAATGTCAAAATGCCCATGAAAATTTTGGAAGAATTTGCCGTTAAAAGGTTCAAAAAGGGGTTTTTTGTGAAATGACAGTTTGTTATCCCCAAACATAATTTTTTATAGTTTGGCATCTACCATATATCTAAGCCAGTAAAGGGCTTATAAATTTAGTAGCAATTTTAAAACTTTTTAAAAAAAAAAAAAAAGGAAAACACAGATTTTTTTTGGAAAAAGTCCAGTTTGCCCATGGCTTTGGGGGGGACCTGGTTGTTGGGCTTTCCCAAAATAAATAAATCATAAAAATTTCTGCCCCCTTTGAAGTACCCAAAAACAGATTTAGCAAGTTTGTTTCCCTTTTAGTTGTTCCCAAAAATTTTTCCCCTTACCATTGCGTCGTTTTGATTCCCCCTGACGGGACCCCCCAATTCGAAATCGGGACTTTGTTTTTCTTTATGTAAATAAAAACTTTTTAAATGCTTTTATTATCCATGTAAATTCAGAGATTTTTTTTTCAGGGACAGAAAAATTTTTTGGGAAATTACAATCCTTGTTTTGTTTGTAAAATCGAAAAATATAGGGGAACTTTTTTTAAAAAAATTTTCCATTTTTAAAGGTTCAAAAATTTTTTGGGTTTTAAAGACAGATTGGTAATTTCCACCCCAAAATATTTTTAAATAGCATCTCCCAATATGTCTAGTGTGGGGTTGGCAAAATTTTTTTTAAAATGCCCTTTTTTTTATTTTTATATCACATTAGAAGGTTTAGAAGTGTAAATTTAGTATTTAATTTTTCACGTTTTCAAGAAAACTTACAACAAAAATTTTTTTTTAGGAACTAGCCCAAAGGTTTAAAACCCTTTTGGGGGGAAACCTGTATTTTAAAGACAATTTCCAATTTAAAATGGCCCCTTTTAAAGGGAAAATAAAACCCCTTAAAGTATTCAAAACAAAAATTTGGAAAAGGTTTTTATCACACAAATTAAACCCCAAAAAGTGGATGGGGGAAATTTTAAAAAATTTAAATTTTTTTTGCAGTTTTTAAAATTTTTTTACCCATTATTTAATTAAACCACAGTAGATTGCCCGGGGAAATAAAAACTCAACCCCGTTTTCCCCCCAATTCTAAAAATTTTTAGAAAAAATCCCAAATAGTGGCCCAGTGCACTATTTAAATAAACCCGAAAGCCTCAAAAAAGGAGAGCCCCTACGGGATTTTGGGGGTTTTTTTTAAATTTACGTTTTTTATTTAGGCACCATTACAGGTTTGCGGGCAAACCCCAAGGGGGGGGGTAAAACTTTAAAAAAAATCCTTAAAAAAGACCCATTTTCTAGAAAAAAATAACCTCTTAAGGAATATATCCAAGGTTAGGGGTATATTAACCCTTTTAGGTCTTTTAAAATTTTTTTGTTTGTTTTTGGTAAAGAAAATTAAATTTTTTTATTTTTTTCAACAAGCTGCAATTTTTAAATGAAAATGTTTCAATTTTTACAAAATAATTTCCTGGAGAAAAAGCCCCCACAAAATTTGTTACACAATTTTTTCCAAATTCAGCAATTTCTATAAGTGGGTTTCAAACTGTTTTTGTGTGCTTGGAAAATTGTACAAAAGGGAGGGAGAATATTTAACTTTTGGATAAATAATAAACTCATTAGGAATTTTATTGTTTTTTAGATGCACAGGGGGTTCTGTGGGAAATTTTTAAAAAAAATGTGGATGAGTTTTATGGTTTTTTTGTTTTCCATTATGGGGTTTATATGACGTTTGTTTTCCCTTTTTTTAAAGGTTTTTGTGAGACATTTTAAACTAAAAAAAAAGCGATTTGGGTAGTGTTTTTTAATTTTTATTTTTTTACAACAAAACACTGGGGTATAAAGGACATGGTAAATTTTACTTTTTTTTTTTTATACGTAAAAAACTTTTTTCAATAGAAAAAAAAAACTTTTTTTTGGAAAAAACCATAGTCAAAAAGGCATAACTTTTTTTTTTTCGGGGTACGGAAACCCGTTTTAGTGACTTGTATTTTGCTTTGGGTGGTTGATTTTTTTTATTGGTATAAATTTTTGGGGGTACAAAGGGTTTTTGATCGCTTTTAATCCCTTTTTTGGAAGCCAAAAGTAATAAATAGCAATACTAATTTTAATAGTTAAAATTTTTGTAGTGTTTTTTTTTTTTTAACAACGCCCCACCGTGCAGTATACCTTTCAAGTCAGTTTTACTCTTTGGGGGGGCGATTTCTATTACAAAAAAATATCCAGTTTATTTTGTTTTTTTTTATGTTGAAGCACTTTAAAAAAAAAAAAAAGTGTTTTTTTGTGTAAAAAAAAATGTTTTGCACCGCTTTTTCTGATAGTTTTTAAACCCTTCTTAATTTCCCCCTTTTTTTCTTTTTATGTATAAAAAAACACAAATTTTTGTTTTTTTAAAGGGTTAAAAGGGGGTGTAAGTGGGTTTTATTTTTTTTTTTTGTTTTTGTTTTATGTTTTTTTTACTTTTTTTTTCTTTTTTCTTTTCCCAAAAAGGAAATTGGATTAGGATTTTTGATCACTGTTTTCAATGGGGGAGCAGTGCACCCTTGTTTTACTGCTTTCCCCTGGCAACCCGTCCCAAACACCATAGTTTTACGGGCACAGGGCAGCCCGAAAGGGGTTTGTTTTGGGTTCCAAAGGCCCATTAAAGGGAACCATGGGCCGAAAATTTTAAATATGTGTTCCAAAGGGGACAAGGGAAAACTTTTCTCCCCTCTTTTTCCCCTTTTCTGCTGGGAATCACGATCGATACGGGGGAAAAAAAAAAAAAAAAAAAAAAAAAAACCTTAAAAAAAAAAAAAGGGTTAATAGCCCCCCAGCCAAGGGGCCAAATTCCCGGTTTGGATGTACAGATTTCCTCCAAAAGTTTGGAAAGAGGTTAAAAAGAAAAGTGGGGGATAAAATAAAAAAAAATTTTTCCTTTTTTCAGAATTTTTTTTTTTTAATTTCCTTTTTTTTACTGGAAAACCAGTAGATGAAAAAGTTGCATTTTCTTGGTAACATTGATTCTCCCCATTCTGGGAATTTGTAGAAAAATCCCGATTTTAGCCGTATATGACTCAAACCAAAATGCCTCAGAATAGGAGGAGCACCTAGTGGATTTTTGGAGTCACATGTTCAATTTAGGATTTTTTTTAAAGGGGACCATCTCAAGTTTTTGGACACACTAAAATGCTAAAACTTAAAAAAAACATTCCCTAAAATGAACTCATTTGGGAAAATTTCCTTCCTTAAGGAAAATTTTTCAAGAGGTTTTAGTAGTTTAAAACGAACCCCCCAAAAATTTTTTTTTGCAAAAATTTTTGTAGTGTATTGTCGTATTGTAGTGCTTTTAAAACCCGCTATGCCCTCCTGGGCGTGGGGGATTTTCCCCTGGCAAACCAGAAAAACTGTTGTTAGGCTTCTGGGTTGCCAAAAGAAAAGGGATCGCTCCCCCCTTTTAGTCTTTCCCTTAAACTGCCCCTGGTCTGTTGATTCGTGGCATTTTAGGGGGGTTTAATGGAGCCAAACTGTGTATACAGTTTTAGCTGGTTTCCCTGCTCCAAACTTCATGAAATAGCATATGTTTAATTTGCAGGGAAAAATTTCCCTGTCCTGGTAGGGGGATGTCCTATGTTTTGGTAAGAAGTTAAAAAATTTAAATTAAAAAACAACCCCAGATGAACAACACATAAAAAAGATTCCACTTTATTTAATTAGTTTTTTATTTTTTTTAAAAGAAATGAAGTCAAAATGGAAAAAAAAAAGGGGAGCGAAAAGTTAAGCATTTCCCCCGAAACAACAGCCCGCGAATAAATTTTTAGCAGTAATCAAAGAAGCATTTTTTTTTTGATTTTTCAAATTTCCCTTTCATCATTCTAGGGGAAGTTTTGCCCCAAATATTCTTTACAACTTTGTTTTTTAAAAGGGGCTTGGGGGGCCTTTGGTTATGGTCCTGCTGCAGCAAATTTTATTTAGTTGAGGTTGGAAAAAAAGTGTTAATTGAAACCCTTCTTTAAAAAATTTTGCTTAAAGTCGAAACATTGTTTTGTTTTTTTTTAAAAATGAAAACCCAACATTTTGGGTGTTTTTGGGTCGAGTTCGAGAAACCCTTTGTACGCATTTTAATAGGTTTTTAAACACCTTTTTGACTTTTGGGCGGGCCAACCAATCCCCCTTTCTGCACTTTTGGCGGACAAACCAATTTAGTGGAAAGCCCCAAAAGGGAAATGTGAAAAACCCCATTCGCTGAGGGGTAGGCCCGCTAAAAAAACAAAGACCCTGGGTTTTAAATTTTCAAGTATTTCCCTTTGAATGCCCTTTTAAGCCCCCTTCTGTATGTACAGAAATGGGTCTCTGCATTTTAAGAAAGTAGTTAGATAGCATTTTTCCTTCCCTAGACAGCAATTTGTTTGGGAGTTTGGTTTTTGCTGGTGCATCTTTTCCCACACCCCGAAGTGTTTTTGGCCCACATTTGCAGGTAAAATAAACGCCCAAAATCTCATATACTTGGTTTTTATAATTTTTACAAAAGTGCTTGGATTTGCTAAATTATTTTTTTTTAAAAGTGGTTGGTTGGGGAAAATTTTTTATGAGGGGGAGAAAAGTAAAATTTTTTTCAGTTTTGGGGGGTTCAGTAATTGTATAAAACACAGTTAAAAAATTTTCCCAATTCCCAAAAAAATTTTATTTTAAATATTTGGGTTTGGGTTTGGGGAAAAGTAAATTTTTGGCAGTTTTGGGGGTGAAATACTTTTCCCCAAAAATAAACCGTGTATTATTGTCATAAGATAAATATCCAGGAAATGAGTTTTCTTGCAGTAAAAGCTTCTCAACGGAAAAAAGTGTAATTTTTGCCAGATTTTAAGCCCCGTATGCTGAAATATATGTGCGTTTTGTGATCCACATTTATATATATATATATATATATATTATATATATATACATTCTTCTTTATTACATTTTCCCGTTCTTGTGCCATGGAGAGCTATGTTTTAGCTTTTGAAATGGCAAGAACTAAGGGGAAAGTGAGATGAGCGAAAACTAAAAAGTTGCTTTTGAGGGGAAACTCGAAGTTTGAGAAGTTGGGTTTCGAAGTTCGAGTTGAACTCGAACCCCAAAACTTCGAACCCCTTTAAAAGTAAGGGGGAAAAGATTTTTGGGTTTAAATATTTATACCCATACAGGTGAGGGAAGCGCAATTAGCACACAAAACAGTAAAATTGGTGGAAACAACTTAGTAAAGAAAATTTGGCTTTAAGGTCACAGAAAAAAAAATTCAGTCTAAAAAAATTATTCCTTTTAAGGGCAAAATGAAAAAGTGAGGACAGATAGCTATAGGAGGTGCACATAGCAGCTGTACGGGGCTTCTTTGACACATAAGAAAAAACTGGTATTTGGAAATGGCACTGGTAATGGAGGACTCCTATACTTTTTGCCAGGGCCCAAGAAAAATGTCATATATATGATGGGAGCAAGAAAATCCCAAAGAAAAATAGAGGGTTTAGGGCAGGGCCCTAGTTTAGGTCTCCCAAAGTTTAATGGTCTCCAAGGATTAAATTTTAGAATGGCCTGGTTTCTTTTGGCATGTGATGTACCCCTTTAGGTTGGGGGCATGCCGGGCTTTGCTGGGGAACCCATCTGTGTCCCCGTATAAAGGCAAATTTCAAGGCCTACAGCCTGGCAATGCGATATTTAGGCTTTTGGCTTTGGGATGTGAGGGGAAAGCGTTTTTCCCCCTCCACACCCGGTCCAAAAAGGTGGTGGTTGGCTGGCTTTTGTACGGCTGAAGGTCAGATGGTGGAAGGGGAAAAGGGGGACTGTGTTGCTGGTGGTGGGAACGTTCGACAGTGTTGGGATGGGGATGGTGCTTCCCATGCTGCTCCGCATCGGCAGCAGAGGGCTTGGGCTGGAAGTGGGGAGACGAAGATGCCATAGTGGTTGGAAGCCCAGGACCTGTGTGACCTTTTTTTCCAAGTGATTTTCCACAGAAATTTGTTTTAATGCATTTAAAATTTTTCAATTTTTCCTTACTGGACGCACTGAAAGAAAGCCGGATATGATGTCGGTCTGCGAATTGAGACTTATCGAAAAAGGCCCAGGTTCACGGTTGGATTCTTCGCGGTGAAAACGTGCAGTGTTCCCCCTGCCCACCCCCTGACCAAGGCTGGTGGATTAATTCAGCGGACTTGTTTTGACCGCCCTCTCCCTTTGAGGCCGGGCCCCCGCATGACCTACATACTTGCCACAGGTTTGGTGGGTGTGAATTGGAGGGGAAGAGGAGGAGGAATTGGAGCCAAGCATGTTTGGGAAAAATGAGTGGTTTTTTTCTCATGTGAAAGGAGAGGAGGAGATGGAGGAGGTGAGGGATGAGGAAGATGGGCAGTGACCGACCATGGGGCAGATACAGTGGGATAGAGGAGGGAGTCCTTTGGTCCTTGCACAGATTGGCCCTGCATGCTGATTTGCGGTAGTGGGGGGTGAATTTGTCACCTCCCGGGAGAGGGGGACTTCTGGCTCTCCACCCTCTTGGACCCTCACTACCAGTCCAAAAT
>JAODAL010087109.1:0-10040 GCA_025379985.1 Phyllomedusa bahiana | reverse complement strand
AGCGGGAAACGCGCCCACCCCGGTGCGTTTAGATGCGTCTTAGTGGCTCCAGTTAATGTTTGCGGCCCCAAAGCTGTATAGCAGGGACTGAACTGTATCTCCCTCCTACCCCAAAGTGGCCCTACCCTCCCCGGGGCCCATTCTAATGACCCATTTCAGTTGCATTACCATTTTCTGCGTTATTTAGGGCCCCCAGTAAGGTTCCATAGCTGGCGCTCAGCCCCGGGGGCCACTGGAGCGACGCTCTGCATCTGCCTCGATCCAGCAGGCGATTCCCAAACACACACGAGGCCTGGAGAACCATGTGGGAGCAATCGAGCACCTCCGAGGCGCGGCCCAGAGCTTCCTCCATGTAGTGATGGGCGAGCTGCAAGGGAAGCCACACGTCAATCCCATCCGCTAGACCTCAACAGCAAGCAGAGATATGGAGTTCTCAGAGGAGCCCTCTATGACAACCTGCAGGCTGGACCCTCACCTGTTCCTGCTGTGACCAGCTCCTCAGGCGGCTATTCCACAGATTTACAGTTTTCATGGTGGAGAAGGTTTTTCTCCTCCAGAGACTCTACCTTTTTTCTCCAGCTGAAGGGAATGAATGTCCTCTTTGTCTTTTGAGGGGGCTTTACATGAAATAATTTTTCCCCGGACTTTTTGTAGGGACCATTTATATATTTATATAAATGAATCATGTCCCCCCCGGAGCCGTCTTTTCTCAAGACTGAATAAGTTCAATTCTACTAACCTCTCCTCATAACTAATATGCTCCATTCCCCTTATAAGTTTGGTTGCTCGTCTTTGCACTCTCTCTATAAGTTTGGTTGCTCGTCTTTGTACTCTCTCAAGCTCCATTACATCTCTTCTATAAACTGGGGCCCAGAACTGAAGCATATTCCAAGTGAGGTCGCACCAATGCTTTGTACAACGGTAGAATTACCTCCTTGTCCCAAGAGTCCAGGCCTCTTTTAATACACGCCAATATCTTACTTGCTCTAGAGGCAGCTGATTGACATTGCATGCTATTCTGTAGTCTATGATCTACAAGAACGCCCAGATCTTTCTCAACAAGCAATTCTCCAAGTTTATCTGCCCCTAGGACATATGATGCTGCAGATTATTACTCCCAGGACATATGATGCCTGCAGATTATTACACCCAGGACATATGATGCCTGCAGATTATTACCCCCAGGACATATGATGCTGCAGATTATTACCCCAGGAAATATGATCTCTGCAGATTATTACCCCAGGACATATGATGCTACAGACTATTACCCCCAGGACATATGATGCCTGCAGATTATTACCCCCAGGACATATGATGCCTGCAGATTATTACCCCCAGGACATATGATGCCTGCAGATTATTACCCCCAGGACATATGATGCCTGCAGATTATTACCCCCCAGGACATATGATGCCTGCAGATTATTACCCCCAGGACATATGATACCTGCAGATTATTACTCCCAGGACATATGATGCTACAGATCATTACCCCCAGGACATATGATACCTGCAGATTATTACCTCCAGGACATATGATGCCTGCAGATCCTTACCCCTAGGACATATGATGCCTGCAGATTATTACCCCCAGGACATATGATGCCTGCAGATTATTACCCCCAGGACATATGATGTCTGCAGATTATTATCCCCAAGGACATATGATGCCTGCAGATTATTAACCCCAGGACATATGATGCTGCAGATTATTACCCCAGGACATATGATGCCTGCATATTATTACCCCAGGACATATGATGCTACAGACTATTACCCCCAGGACATATGATGCCTGCCGATTATTACCCCCAGGACATATGATGCCTGTAGATTATTACCCCCAGGACATATGATGCCTGTAGATTATTACCCCCAGGACATATGATGCCTGTATATTATTACCCCCAGGACATATGATGCCTGCAGATTATTACCCCAGGATATATGATGCCTGCAGATTATTACCCCAGGATATATGATGCCTGCAGATAATTAGTACCAAGATGCTTCTTTCCCCTTATAAGTTTGGTTGCTCGTCTTTGCACTCTCTTCAGCTCCATTACATGCTTTCAATAAACTGGAGCCCAGAACTGAACAGGATATTACAGATGAAGCGGCACCAATGCTTTATACCGCGGTAGAATTATATCCTTGTCTCGCGAGTCCACCCCTCTTAATACACGCCAATATCCTGCTGGCCTTAGAGGCAGCTGATTGACACTGCATGCTGTTCTGTAGTCTATGATCCACAAATCACCCAGATCCTTCCAAACTAGTGATTCTCCCAGTTAATTACCTCCTATGACATATGATGCTGCAGATTATTACCCCAAGAACATGGGATGCTGCAGATTATTACCTCAAGGACATAGGATTATGCAGATTATTACCCCCATGACATTTGGTGCCTGCAGATTAATACCCCTGAGCATATCATACCCACAAATGATTACCCAGGACATTTGATCAAGCAGATTATTACCCCCAGGACATATGATACCTACAGATTATTACACCCTGGATAGAGAATGCCTGCAGATTATTACCCGCAGGACGGAGGATGCCTGCAGATTATTACACCCTGGATAGAGGATGCCTGCAGAGTATTACCCCCACGACGTAGGATGCCTGCAGAGTAGTACACCCTGGATAGAGGATGCCTGCAGATTATTACCCCCAGGACGGAGGATGCCTGCAGATTATTATACCCTGGATAGAGGATGCCTGCAGATTATTACCCCAAGAACATAGGATGCTGCAGATTATTACCTCAAGGACATAGGATTATGTAGATTATTACCCCCATGACATTTGGTGCCTGCAGATTAATACCTCCTGAGCATATCATACCGACAAATGATTACCCCCAGGACATTTGATACAAGCAGATTATTACCCCCAGGACATATGATACCTACAGATTATTACACCCTGGATAGAGAATGCCTGCAGATTATTACCCCCAGGACGGAGGATGCCTGCAGATTATTATACCCTGGATAGAGGATGCCTGCAGATTATTACCCCAAGGATGGAGGATGGAAGCAGATTATTACACCCTGGATAGAGGATGCCTGCAGATTATTACCCCCAGGACGGAGGATGCCTGCAGATTATTAGACCCTGGAGAGAGGATCCCTGCAGATTATTACACCCTGGATAGAGGATGCCTGCAGATTATTACCCCCACGACGGAGGATGCCTGCAGATTATTACCCCCACGACGGAGGATGCCTGCAGATTATTACCCCCAGGACGGAGAATGCCTGCAGATTATTACTCCTGGATGGCAGATGTCTGAACTTTATTGCCCCCAAGACATATGGTGCTACAGATTATTGCCCCTGGTATATAGGACACCTACATATTATTACCCCTTGGGCGGAGGATGCCTGCAGATTACTACCCCCAGGACATTTGATGCCTGCAGATTATTGCCCCTGGTATCTAGAACACCTACAGACTATCACCCGGGACATATCCTATAAATTCCCCCTCCTCCTCCTCATTGCGCCTCCCTTGCCCGCTGTACACTGGCGAGCCGTGCCGCTCCTCGTACCTCGGCCATCTTGTGTGATTCGGTGGCGGTTTGCAGCAGGCGGGTGGCTTCCATCATGAGGCGGCTCAGATCCCGGATCTCATCGCTGTGGCCCTGCTCCGCGGAGGCGTTGCTGTTCCCGGTAGCGTTTTTGAAGGCGCTCCCCTCCATCTTGCTATTTGGGCCCCTCTAAAGCTTCACCATGTTTACCTGACCCTCAATGAGCTGCTAATCAAGAAGAAAATACAGCTCAGAGGCGGTACCAAATCCTGGCCCCGCCCCCCCGGGGTTCACCAAGCCGATAAAATTAGGATCCAGGGCAGGGGGGGGTCAGGCCCTTAAAATCCTGACCGGGGGCCGGGGCCCCTCCGGGAGGGGGCTTGGGGCGTCCAGCAGCTCACGGCTCATCCTTAAAATTTCGACTTACTGGACGGGCGGAGACACTCAGCGGCCGTTACCGGAGGTTATCTCTATACCACATTCACAACGGCACCAACGCCCTCCCAAAAAAACTGGTTCCTGGGCCCCCCGGGGACAACTGGCATGTGGGGGTCCTTTAAAAACTGCACCCCCGGGGGGACGGGGGGGTAACCCGTGCACCGGAGAAACACCAAAAAATTGGGGCCGATCTGGATAAAGTATAAAATCCTCTACAAAACAGCTGCCTTTGTCCCCTTTTTCAAATTTCGTTCTTAACCGGAAAAAGGGCTAAACCCGGCCCGTCGTAAATCTCACAGCTGAGGGTTTGTTAAAATTATCCATTGGAATTCATTTAGCAAACAAGCCAGAGTCCGGCCTGATACCTCTCACAGCTGAGGGTTCGTTACAATGTATCTAGTCTGGACATTACTGAAGCAAACCAGCAGAGCGGGCCTGAACCTCCCCAAGCTGGGGTTCGTTACAAAGTATCAGTCTGGACATTCATTGGGCTAAATAAAAGCCCGAGCCCCCGGGGGTTCGTTACAATGAAACATCTTCACAATGGGGTGGAGCTAAAAAGCCATGATCCCCCTTTTTCACGCGAGGGTTTTTTACAAGTATCCATGTGCACAAAAAGAGGGCTCCGCCATAACCTCCAGCTGAGGGTTTGTTACAATGTATCCAGTCTGGACAAGCCTCTGGGACTGAAAGAAACCGGCCCCAATAACCCACAGCTAGGTTTTTAAGTGATCTAGGCCCCCAATCCAGTAGGAACAAGATGGGCTCCGGCCCGATCCCTCTCACCGCTGAGTGTGTGTGACAGTGTATGCAGTCTGGACAATCCTCTGTGAACTACACAAGCCAAAACTCGGCCTCTACATGTACAAAACCCTCAGTCAGGGGAAAAAGGGGTGGGGTGATTTCCCAAAAAGGACGTCTTTAAAAGGATCAAGGAAACCCTCAGCTGTGACCAGGGGGGAAAAAAACTAGAACAGGTTTTCAGGCTGCTTGCTGTCAGTGAATGGTAACACTTTTGGTTCATAGCTCCAACTATACAAGAAAAAAAAAAAAGTTGCAATTCACTGACAGCAAGCAGACGAAACACCCGTGTCCACGCAGTATTTCTCACAGCTGAGAGTTTGGATCCAGGCTGACAACCCATTGTGAGGAGACACATCAGCCGCCAACCTCGCTCCTGTGCGGCTGGGGCGTTACAGTGTCTCAGCCAGGCTCAGACGGGAAAAAATATTAAAAATTTAAAAAAGGGGAAACCAGGGTTTTTTTTTAAAAAAATTTTTGAGAAGAAAATGTGGCAGAACAGGTTTTCAAAAACCCCCAAAAACCCCCCCGGGGGTTTCTTTGGGGGCAGGGAATTTTGGTTTTTAACACTTTTATGGCTCCAGCTAAGAAAAATGATGCAATTCACTGACAGCAAGCAGAGTGAAAACCTGTTCTCACCTGATACTACTCACAGCTGAGGGGATTTTTTTGGGTGAGCAAACAGATTGGCAACCCTTATCTCTTCTGTGCCACTAGTTTGTTACAGTGTATCAGACCAGAGCCCAGCGAGAATTGTCCAGGCTGGCTACATTGTAACAAACCTGCACCTGTGAGCAGTATCAGGTCACAACCGGTTTTCATTCTGTGTGCTGTCAATGCATTGCTGTACTGTTTCCATCGCTGGAGCTATGAACACAAAAGTGTTGACATTCACTGACAGCAAGCAGAGTGAAAACCTCTCACCTAATACTTCTCACTACGGCGGGTTTGGACTAGGTCAGCCCATGGTTTTCACTCTGCTTGCTGTCAGTGAATTTGAACACTTGTGTTCATAGCTCCAGCAATGGAAACCGTACTGCAACTCACTGACAGAAGCAGATGGAAAACCTGTTCTGACCTAAAACTGTTCACAGCTGAGGGTTTGTTACCATGTGGCCAGACTGCACAATCCTCTCTCAGGTAGAGATCTCTCCCTTCTATTGGATGCAGAGGCGGCTGCAGGTAGAGTCTTACCTTGCGTCTCTGCAGGGGATTTGGAGCTTTGTATCAGTAAAGCAGCCTTGCCTTTTGTGGCGGCTGCAGGCAGAGCTTCATCATGTCATTGTCTCTGCAGGAGATTTGGAGCTTTAGCAAGAGCTCAGCAATCCTCTGTGCTGCTGTTGCGACCATAGTGTCGGCTGCAGGCAGAGCGTCATCATGCTATTGTCTCTGCAGGGGATTTGGAGCTTTGAAGAGTGCAATCCTCTGTCTTGCTTTGGCCAGGTTGAGGGAAGCAAGACTACAGCAAACTCTTGGGATGTGGTTGGACCTGGTTTCGTTAAGGGAGAGCGTCATCATGCTATTGTCTCTGCAGGGGATTTGGAGCTTTAGCAAGAGCTCAGAAATCCTCTGTGCTGCTGTTGCGACCATAGTGTGACCGCAGGCAACATCATTCAATTGCTTGCGGGGGATTTGGAGCTTTTTGTTCAAAGTAAAGCAAGCATATCAGTCATTGTCTCTGCCAGGGTTTTGGGGTTTTTGAAAGCGCATAAATCCTTGTGCTGCTGTTTCGCCATAGTGGTAGCTGCGGGGCCAAAAACGTCATCTGTCTTGTCTCTGCGGGGGTTTTGGAGCTGTAGCAGGAGTTCAGCAATCCTCTGTGCTGCTGTTGCGACCCCTCCCCCCACACAACACGGAGGCCAGTATCCATTCCAGTTTAATACTTTAATATCCAACATATGTCATGTAATGTAAAGTCTCTGCCCGGTCCTGAAATGCCCAGAGGGCGGCGCCGCGGCCGCCCCGCCTCCCGAAAATAAAATAAATGGAAAAAAAAAAAAAATGCGAACCCTCCCGGACGGGCCCCCGGGGGGGGTGGGAGTTTTTTTAATACATTCCTTAATAGTTGGCTTTTTTTTTTACAGTTTTTTTTTTTATACATTTTTTTTCTATTAAAAAAAACAACAAAATGTTTGTTTCCGCCAGACACCCGATCTCTCGCACGCGCACGGTACACACAGACGCACAACCGCCCCCAACACCCAGTGACGACATCAGTAAAATGATACAGCGACCGAACGGAGAATAAAAGGGACTAAAAAACCAAAAAATATTCTTCGGTCGTAGAGGCATTTACCCAGTAAAGTGCTAGAAAAACCAAGCGTTGATCTTCTACCACAGACGGGGGTGAAATACGCAGGCAACCAACAAAACGGGGGACCAATAATTAGGGAGGGGCGGGGCTTATGTACAGGGGGGAGGAGTCAGTCCTAGAAGCGCAGGAACGGAATTGAAGCGGAAGAGGAAAAACAAAAAAAAAATTCTGGAATCAGAGAGAACTTAGAAAGGGCGAGGAGCCGCCATATTGTCATCATCATCACAGGTATAGGAAGGGGCCCCTGGGGTCACTGAGGGGCCCGGGGTTCAGGAGTAGGAGAGGTGGGAGCCATTGGAGAGCTGAGAGGTGACACTGGTGCTCCGGCTCAGGCCCGCCTCTGAGGGTCCCCCGGGGGCGCCTCTCCTCAGGGGCTGGGGGCTGTTACGCAGGAGGAGGAGGCCGGCCCGGCCGCTGGAGGAGGACGGCGAGGCGGAGGACGACGAGGAGGAGGACGAGGAAGGCATGGCGGAGGAGGAGGAGCCCGGGGGGGTGCAGCCCCCAGGAGGACGAGGGAGGGGCGAGCAGTGTGGGTTGGCGCCACAGCTGGGGGGCTCCGGTGTTCTGCACGCCGTGACTCCAGTGCGAGCCGCTGCGGGGCACCGGGCGCGAGGGCCAGCCGGGCGGGGGCGCGGGGTAGCCCTGGTTGAAGGCCTCGGCCGGGATCCCGGTCAGCGCCATGTTGCTGAATCCCAGGCGCATGCTCTCAGAGTCAAAGGCTTCGATCTCCCGGGCCTGACGCTCCAGGAGGCTGCGGATCCGCTCCGAGCGCTCGCTCTGCAGGGCCAGCATCTCCTCCTCTATCTGCGGGGGCAAGAGAGGGCGTCAGAGAACGGACAACAGAGGGCGCTGCCCAATACTGAGGGGTCACCGCCCAATACCCAGGGGCCACACACACAGCAAGGAGACCGGACAAGAGGGGCCACCGCCCAACACCCAGGGGCCACACACACAGCAAGGAGAGCGGACAACAGGGGGCGCTGCCCGATACTGAGGGGCCACACACACAGCAAGGAGAGCGGACAACAGGGGGCGCTGCCCAATACTGAGGGGCAACACATACACCAAGGAGAGCAGACAACAGGGGGCGCTGCCCGATACTGAGGGGCCACACATACAGCAAGGAGAGCGGACAACAGGGGGCGCTGCCCGATACTGAGGGGCCACACACACAGCAAGGAGAACGGACAACATGGGGCGCTGCCCAATACTGAGGGGCCACACACACAGCAAGGAGAACGGACAACAGGGGGCGCTGCCCGATACTGAGGGGCCACACAGACAGCAAGGAGACCGGACAACAGAGGGCGCTGCCCAATACTGAGGGGTCACCGTCCAATACCCAGGGGCCACACACACAGCAAGGAGACCGGACAACAGGGGGCGCTGCCCAATACTGAGGGGCCACACATACAGCAAGGAGAGCGGACAACAGTGGGCGCTGCCCAATACTGAGGGGCAACACATACACCAATGATAACGGACCACAGGGGGCGCTGCCCAATACAGCGGGGCAACACACACAGCAAGGATAGCGGACAACAGGGGGGCGCTGCCCAATACTGAGGGGCAACACAAACAGCAAGGAGAGCGGACAACAGGGGGCGCTGCCCAATACTGAGGGGCAACACATACACCAAGGAGAACGGACAACGGGGGGCGTGCCCAATACTGAGGGGCAACACACACAAAAAGGAGACGGACAACAGGGGGCCCCTGCCCAATACTGAGGGGCAACACATACACCAAGGAGAGCGGACAACAGGGGGCGCTGCCCAATACTGAGGGGCAACACATACACCAAGGAGAACGGACAACAGGGGGCGCTGCCCAATACTGAGGGGCAACACACACAGCAAGGAAATCAGACAACAGGGGCCACTACCCAATACTGAGGGGCCACACATACAACAAGGAAACCAGACAACAGGGGGCGCTGCCCAATACTGAGGGGCCACACATACAGCAAGGAGAGCGGACAACAGGGGGTGCTGCCCAATACTGAGGGGCAACACATACACCAAGGAGAGCGGACAACAGGGGGCGCTGCCCAATACCCAGGGGCCACACACAGCAAGGAGAACGGACAACAGGGGGCGCTGTCCAATACTGAGGGGTCACCGCCCAATACCCAGGGGCCACACACACAGCAAGGAGAACGGACAACAGGGGGCGCTGCACAGTACTGAGGGGGCCCACACACCGCAAGGAAACCAGACAACAGGGGCCACTACCCAATACTGAGGGGCCACACATACAACAAGGAAACCAGACAACAGGGGGCGCTGCCCAATACTGAGGGGTCACCGCCCAATACCCAGGGGCCACACACACAGCAAGGAGAACGGACAACAGGGGGCGCTGCACAATACTGAGGGGCCACACATACAGCAAGGAGACCACACAACAAGGGCCACCGCCCAACACCCAGGGGCCACATCTACAGCATGGAAACGAACCAACACCCATTACTCATCTACAACGCATGGAAACCAGCCATCAGGGGCCACCAACCTATACCCAAGGACCACACAGTCCTGACACCAGGGGCCACACCCTCAATGCCCAGAAGCCACACATACAACATGAAGCCACCAGGCCTCCGACACCTGGGACCACCACAAAACCCAGCACCCACCCATACAACATGGAGCCACCCAGCACCCACATGTTGGACATGGTCTACATCAGGCATCCTCAAACCGCGGCCCTCCAGCTGTTGGGAAACTAAACTCCCATCATTCCCTTTTAAATTAGATATATAAATGCATGATGGGAGTTGCAGTTTCCCAACAGCTGGAGGGCCGCAGTTTGAGGAGGTCTGGTCTACATGCAGGGAAGTTGGGGGAGGCCACTATCGGGGTTGGGGCTTGTATGGTCCTATTGGGGGTGGGGCTATGGTAATGTCTACCAATCTGTGGCTTTCTAATGCACTTCCCCCTG
>JAODAL010087108.1:0-10041 GCA_025379985.1 Phyllomedusa bahiana | reverse complement strand
GAAAAAAAAAAGGGCCTGTAAAAAAAAAAGGGGTTTGCCCTAACTAGCTAAAACATTAAGGGGGCCCTAACTAGCTAAAACATAAAGGGGGCCCTAACTACCTAAACATAAAGGGGACCCTAATTACCTAAACATAAAAGGGGCCCTAACTACCTGCAAAATAAAGGGAACCCTAACTACCTACAGAATAAAAGAGGCCCTAACTACCTACAGAATAAAGGGGACCCCAACTACCTAAAAACTAAAGGGGGCCATAACTACATACAACTAAAGGGGACCCTAAATACCTGCAAACTAGCTAAAGGGGACCCTAACTACCTGCAAACTAGCTAAAGGGGGCCCTAACTACTTACAAACTAAAGGGGGCCCTAACTACCTACAAACTAGCTAAAGGGGGCCCTAACTACCTACAAACTAGCTAAAGTAGGCCTCTGTCTGTATACTACCTAAAGAAGACCTCTAACTGCCTGTATACTACCTGAAGGAGACCCCTAACTGCTTGTATACTACCTGAAGGAGGCCCCTAACTGCCTGCATACTACCTAAAGGGGGGCCCTAACTGTCTGTATAGCCTAACTGCATGTATACTACCTAAAGAGGGACCCTAACTACCTGTATACCCTGTCTGTATACTACCTAAAGGGAGACCCTAACTGCCTGTGTACCCTAACTGTCTGTATACTACCTAAAGGGAGGCCCTGTCTGTATACTACCTAAAGGGAAACCCTAATTGCCTGTATACTACCTAAAGGGAAGCCCTAACTGCCTCTATACTACCTAAAGGGGGCCCCTAACTGCTTGCAGCCTATATAAAGGAAGCCCTAACTACCTACAGCTTACCTAACTGGGGGCAACCCCCTACCTACAGCCTAACTAACTGGGACTCACCAACCTAATTGTAGCCTATCAACTTGCCTAACTGTAGCCTGCTTATCTACCTGGGGGCTGTTTACCTACCCACCCGTGGCTAGGTATCCACCAACCTATCTGGGGCTGGCCTACCAACTTATCCAGCGGGGGTCTACCTACCTAAATAGGGCCTATCTAGTTACCTGGGGCCTAGCACATTTGCCTACCTACCTAGGGTCTTGTCTACCTACCCTGTAATATAGAGAGAGGGGAGCAGCCCATAGCTGTAGCATAATCTCCAGGGGGTTAATTCTCTCCCCACACTCCAACCCCTTAGAATACTAGGCCTCTAAGCTATGGCTTGTACCCGCTCTCCCACCCCTGGGAGGTTTGTACAGAGGTGGGAATAGGTAAAGAGATGCTGGAAAAGTGAGGATTCTAAGATATTTGTGTGTAATTTCGGCAGGGATGAGTTCTCATAAGAGAAGAGAACGACTCATCACATAGGACGTCTCCTGTGAGTCCCTGATTTCAGGGTTTATTTTGCTTGTATACTGGATCAGTGTTGTATTCACTGTAATGTGATGTGATCTGAGCTGTTGTCGGACCACTATGTGGTCTCCATATGGTGATGTTTCAGGTTATATCAGCGTGAATATACAGTAGTGGCAGCGTACACGTGTCCCTGATTGTAAAAGTGGGGGAACACCTGACCCTGTGATTAGGAGTTGCACTTTTACTTTCTTGCTGGTGTGTATTTTAGAAGGTGGAGAGGTGCGTGACCAACGGAAACGTGGAGGGATAGTGTATATGGGCTGGTGGGGGATATGCAAGGAGCTACTTAGCCATGTGTCTAGGATATGTTAGATTGGCATATGTGTGAGACAGACAGATATGTGAGATAGACAGATATGTGACACACTTGGTATAGTGTACTACACAATACAGTGCTATTCTGCACACTGTATTATGTGGTAAAATGTACAGTAGGGTGGGCCCCCAAGATCCATTCCCCTGTGTGCCCCAGACCCCCCAGTCCGACACTGCCTGTTCTCTATCAAATTGCAGGGTCACTGCCCCAACAAGGACGGCCCCACTCAAGATGAATGTCCCTTACAGCCCCTGTTATCACTCTTACTGAATAAAGTATATAAGTCCCCAGGCAAATAACCAGACAGGAAGAAAAATAATAATTACCCCCCCCCCCCAAAAAAAAAACACTTAAAGCCTAAAGGCAGAACTTCCTTACGCGTTTCCCCATCATTTTAGTTGGATGCATCAGGGGAACAATGGCTCCTAATGGCTCAAAAAATACACTCATAAGATATCCCACAATATGGGGTGCCCATGATGTCCAGGCCTGGTTCCTTGATATTTTGTATTTTTGGTCAGTGATTTCTTTAAAATATTTGTATCACGGAGTCACAGCACTATTGATACTCGCTGTTTTTGGTTTTAGTCAAACCAAATTTCGAGAACTGTATTCACCTTGCAGCCACCCTAGGAGTGTGCTCAGTGAGGAGCAAAGGACTCTAACCCAGCTACTTCCACACCGGTGAGCTCTTTTGGTATTTGGGGAATTGTGTTTTCCAAACGTGGAACAGATGTGTGATACTATACACAATCTAAGGTTAGTGTATAGTATCACACATCTGTTCCACGTTTGGAAAACTTTATTACATAAGGGAGCGCTTTTGTCTTTGTTTTTCATTTTTTCATATATGGGACTTTACTATCAGGTTCTTTATGGTAAATGCTCAGATAGTTACTTACACTCAGGCAGTGACTGGATCATCAGCAGCAGCAGGAGGAGCGTCTGAGGCTGTGAAAATATAAATACATGTTTGTCACCTACAATTACAATTGCAGATAAATCTACCTATAAATAATATTGATTATTTTACTCCTGTCTATACACAAGGTATTTATAGAATTTCAGATAAAAGTTTTAAGCACTGATTTCTCTGCTGGCTCTTGCATGGTTCGGGTATGTTATTGGTCTGAATATCTGCGTGAACACACCTTTTTTATCCACTCTGTGTGTATTCATTTTTACAGGAGTGGTTACCTAGGCCCTTACCAGTTAGGGAGATTGTAGGGTCTCCATAGTGCCATACTTAGTGTGTGGTGGGGCCGACCTTTTCGGAGCGATGACCCCGCCTTTATTCAGGTTGTAGGAAACCGGCCGGTATTTGTCCTGTGCAGTGGGGACGCGCCCTTAGACTGCAACATGTAAGTGTATTTTCTATGCTTACGTGTTCCTTTTCTGCTCTTCCTGACTTATTTTGCTATATGTCCACTTGGCTCCACAGAACTTTTTGGTGACATGAGTGTGCTTTCTGTTTATGTGTATTTTGGTTTATTCTGTGGATATCTTAATGAATATTTATTAAAAGTTATATTTTAGCCGTTTTTGTATAACACTGTGATTAATTAGGCTATGTTCACACGGCATATTTGCAGTCTGCATTTGTGTGCGTAATTGCACTGCAATACGCATGAAGTATGGACCACAAATGCAGTGATACTCACTGAGAGCTTTAATTACCTGCTGGGGAAAGTGAAAGTCTATGGGAGACAGGGCGTACTTTTAAAACACCCGGCATATTGTGCCGCATACAGAACGAACCGCAATACGCCGTGTGAACATACCCTTACCATTATGTTATAGCAAACCTAGAAATGTAGAACATTCCTGCAGTAAGTGCTGCAGTGAAGGAAATAATGATTTGATCCCTTGCTGATTGTGTAAGTTTGCCTAGCTTATGGAGTGGCCTAGCCATTCTCCATACCTTAATCCCATAGAACTTATGGAGGGAGTTAAAGCTCTGAGTTCCCAAGTTACAGCCTCAAAATCTTAATGATTTAGAGATGATCTGCAAAGAGGAGTGGAGCAAAATTCCTACTGACATGTGCGCAAACCTCATCATCAACTACAAAAAATGCCTGACTGCTGTGCTTGCTAACAAGGGTTTTGCCACCAAGTATTAAGTCTTGTTTGCCAGAGGGATCAAATACTTATTTCTCACTGCAAAATGAAAATACATTTATATAACTTATACGATGTTATTTTCTGGATTTTATTTTGTTTATTCTATCTCTCAATGTTAAAATTAACCTACCCTTTGTCAGTGGGCAAACTTACACAATCAGCAAGGGATCAAATAATTATTTCCGTCACTGTATCTGTTATTTTAGGTTTGGCGAGTCTTGTTGTACCCTAAATATGTTGTTGCACCCTAAATATGTATTATTTTTATTATACTTGTGGTTGTTGGTCTGTAATCGTGTTTTAATTCAAATATATCATAAATCAGTTTTCCATGCGGCAGGTCACCCAGCTTCAGAAGACACATAGGTAAGCCAGTAATTTAACAGCTTTGTTATTGAAGACCTATTTAGCAAGTTATATTTATAGTTCAATCTTATCCACTTTGAAGGTTTATACTATACAGTGAATATAATTAAGGGCATGTCCCCATGGCACGGGTTTGTGGCCGGTTTTTCAGACGGTTTGCGGTTTTGCAGACCGTCTGAAAAACCGGCCGCAAACAAGCACAAAGGGCTTCTATGGAAAACCCCTGCAGCAGTCCCCACTGCATGGGTTTTTCGCCTGGCGGTTTGAAAGACATTCTACATGCACATTCTTCCGTCCGGTTTTCAGACAGAATATGTGCATGTCAATGTGAATTGGGAGGGGTATTCCCCCCTAATTGTGCACAAAAGCCACCCCCCCCCCACCCCTGGGGCCGTGGATAAACCGACCGGTATTTGTCCTCTGCGTGGGGACATGCCCCAAGACTCGGCAGTCTCCTCCCACACTGGGCATGTAATATATTATTATACACCTCTGTTAATCAGGCATCAGACAGTAGTAGTGGGGCACAGCTGTGAGCAGTAGAGAAGGTCTCTAGCCATCATATTCTCACTGTAAACTAATCTAGATTCTTCCATCCGAAACACTTGCTAAACCTACGTTAGTCTAGTACTGAGCAACTAGACTACTTGAAAAGTACTGTATATTCACATCTCAGAGGCGACCTGCTTGCACACAATTATTATAGCGCT
The DNA here is from genome assembly GCA_025379985.1 of Phyllomedusa bahiana. NCBI lineage: Eukaryota > Metazoa > Chordata > Amphibia > Anura > Hylidae > Phyllomedusa > Phyllomedusa bahiana. The sequence goes on along the minus strand of JAODAL010087108.1, from coordinate 5,124 downwards.
GATATTAGATATGTCCCCTCTGATATAGTAGATGAGTAAATATGACAAAAAGTGACCCCCAGGGAGCAGAGCTACAGAGCAGAATACTCACTGCCGGCCGCTGTGTACCTGTTCTTCTTTTCTGAAATAAGCAAAGGAGATGGAATTAGCTATAGAAAAGTCCTGGTATAGGTCACTAACAGGGCTGTCTCTTCCATTGGGCCAGGTAGGCACTTGCCCGGGGGCCCCACACGATCAGGGGGCCCTTCGGGGCAGCTGCCTACCTTGCACAGTGGAGCGACAGCCCCTGCGGAGGGTCCGGGCAGCGCAGCCGTCTGCAGGAGGCCGTCCAGTGTAAGTAGAATCCTTCATACACATTGTTTGTCAAAGAGGTAGTCCCATCTCATGGATTAGTAGCCAAAGGTAAATAAAGACTATCACCAAATACATTGCTGTTCTGATTCATATTTATGTCAAAGACAGAACAGTTTCATCTCCTGCTTGTTTACAGATGGTTTCCTAGGTTGCCGACCACCTATTTCTACAGTAGCCGCGTTGGTTTTGTCAGTACCTATTGTGTCTAAAAAGCAGGACAGGAGTTTATTGAGAATTTTTTTTTAGAGTAAGAGCTCAGTAGTCATGAGCCATGCTGTAAGGTCTGCAATGACACTGTTATCTTTGTAGGTAAATACAGAGATAACAGTTCCTTTTTTACATTATGTAAGTTTTTTTTCCCTTTGCTAGGAGCTTCCTCTCGTGACAATCATAGCTCACATTTATTTAAACCCTTGGTGGTTCGGCTGCACCAAATCCTTTATTTCTGGTACTTACGTCTATATATAATGACTCCGGCAGTGACAAATATGAGAACAAGAACAGCGATGACTGCACCGATAATCACAGCAAGGGGGGAATCCTGTGGATTTTCTAACAAGACAATGCAAAAAGTATATGAGATAATAAGGTAAAGCGACATACAAATGATGACAAAAAATGATCAGTTTCTGAGAAGCTAATTGACGACAATCAATATGGCTGTGCTTCCTGGCTTCAGTCTTGCAAAACTGGAAAATGCAATATCTTACAAAAACTCCCCCAAAAACATAATAACTATCCTTTGGCTGCTGTTCTAATTTCTGACTTTTGACTAATATGTGGCTAATTTTTCCTTTTTGGGTGTAAATCGTTTTTAAATGAAGAAGCTTTGTAGAATAAAGCTGCCCAAAACCAATCAAAAAAGAAAGATGTTTTCGCGGTCTTCCTTGGATCATCCCCCCCAGTGTAAATCCCACTCACCCCATCTCACCAGTAGAGGCTCCTCCAGGCTGCTGTGCTCCACATAACAGGAGTAACTGTCGCCCTCTAGGGGCATCACTTCCACAGTGACCCTGATCTGATAGGTGCCATCAGGATTGGGGAGGACATGTGTGGTCTCATAGGAGGGAACCTGGTCTATCCCGTTCTTCATCCACTTCACATCCACAGCTCGGGGGTGAAATCCATACACCTGACAGTGAAGCTTGGTGACCCCGTCTGATTCCCGACTCGACACCTTCACCCCTGGACGAACTAAGAGGATAAAGGAAAATATAGACACTGTGTCAAATTGGTCTGTATGGCTGTTGTCCTAGTAACCTCTTCTAAAATATGATGCGAAAGAAAGCTCGCAAATAGTCATCAGACAAGCAGACTAAGTACATGCATTACAGGAACCGTTTCCTGTGGTCTGATGACACAAAGAAAAACATATTTGGTTCAGATGGTGTCAAACTTGTGTGGTGGCAACCAGATGAGGAGTACAAAGTTAAATGGGTCTTACCTACAGTCAAGCATCATGGTGGTGGGAGTATCATGGTGTAGGGCGCTAAAGTTTGATACAAAAATGTTTGTTTGCAATTACAGAGTTCGGGCGTTACCTGTAGTTCTTGACGCCGTTTGCCCACACTGCAGCATGGATTTTGGCCCCCTCCTCCATACAGATCTTCTCTAGATCTTTCAGGCTTTGGGGCTGTCATTGGGCTACAATGAGTTTCAACTCCTACCAAAGATTTATAATTGGGTTTAGGTCTGGAGATTGGCTAGGCCACTCCAGGACCTTGAAATGCTTCTTATGGAGCCGCTCTTTAGTTGCCCTGGCTGTGTGTTTCCGGTCATTGTCCTGCTAGAAGACCCAGCTACGACCCATCTGCAATGCTCTTACTGAGGGAATGAGGTTGTTGGACAAAATCTTGCGATACATGGCCCCATCCATCCTCCCTTCAATACGGTGCAGTCCTCCTGTCCCCTTTGCAGGAAAGCCCCCCCAAAAGTCTGATGTTTCCAGCTCCATGTTTCACGGTTGGGACACTGTTCTTAGGGTTGTGATCCTCCTTCTTCCTCTAAACACGACGAGTGGAGTGGATACCAAAAAGTTATATTTTGCTCACAAATGACCATGTGACCTTCTCCCACCTCCTCTGGATCATTCAGATGGTCATTGGTGAACTTCAAACAGGCCTGGATATGTGCTGGCGTGAGCAGGGGGAGCTTGTGTGCTCTGCAGGATGTTAATCCTTGACGGTGTTGTGTGTTACTAACAGTAATCTTTGAGACTGTGGTCCCATCTCTATTCAGGTCCTCCCATAAAATTCTGGGCTGATCTCTGACCTTTCTCAGAATCATCTTTAACCCATGAGGCGAGATCTTGAATGGAGGCCCAGACCGAGACAGTCATCTTGTGATTCTTCCATTTTCTCACCATGCTGCTTGCCTATTGTCCTGTAGCCCATTCCAGCCTTTGTACAGGTCTATAAATGTCCCTGGTGTCCTTACATAGCTCCTTAATCTTGGCCATGGTGGAGAGGTTGGAGTGTGAATGAGGGTGTGGACAGGTGTCTTTTAAACAGGTAACAAGTTCAAATAGGTACAACTAACACAGATAATGAGGGCAGAGTAGGAGGGCTTCTTAAAGAAAAACGAACAGGTCTTTGAGAGCCAGACTTCTTACTGGTTGGTCGGTGATCAAATATTTATTTTGTGCAATAAAATGCAAATTAATTATTTAAAAATCATGCAATGTGACTTCATGGACTTTTTTTTTAGATTCTGTCTCTCACAGTTGAAGTGCATCTATGATAAAAAAAAAAATTACAGACCTCTCCATTCTATGTAGGTGGGAAAAAAATATAACCCACCATATATGTACATACATATATTTATAGCAGTATTGAACACGTCACCATTTTTATAGGTGAGTATATTTCTAAAGGTGCTAATGAATTCTCACCAGGTATCGATAACAACCCATCCAAACCACACAGGTAAAGAAATCAAACCACAGATGTCCATAACTGAATTTTGTGTAATAATATAATAATACAGGGAAAAAGTATTGAACACATGAAGAAAGAGAGGTGCAAAAGGCTATGGAAAGTTAAGATACCATCCGAAATCTATCAGTAGTGAGACAGCAATCCTGCCTCTTGGTGAAAAATAATATTAGCTGGTTCAATTGATGGCCTATAAGAAGGTGTCTCAATACCAAAGTACACACAAGAAATATCTCATGATGGGTAAATCCAGTGAGCTGTCTCAAGACCTTCGCAACTTTATTGATACAAAACATACTGATGGCATTGATTACAGAAGAATTTCTAAACCACCAAAGTCTCCAATGAGCACTGTTGGGGCCATAATTCGGAAGTGGAAAGAACATCAATTCACTATAAACCATATTACTAGCTCATCCTGTTACAGTGGCATGAGAGCAGGGGGATTTAAACTGTAGGACACAAAGCTACAGAGTTCTAAGGGTTTAAGCTTGTCATCAAGTAATGTAAACAAGCTCCCATCGGCCACTGCTAGAGCCTGTAAGAGCAGAAAGAAGTGGCTAGTAAATAGCGAAGCTTGTGCGCAAAAGCACGAGATAATGTCTGCTCCTAAACAACGATGTATTTGGTATTTAGTATTTATTCACCTTTTTCTAGATGTTTAAAGCTAATCAAATAGATGGGAATACCCCCTTAAACTACAAAAAGAGAATATACAGACTAGATAAATATAGAAATTTTGTAGATGTTATATGAAAAGCAGTATTACCTCTCCGCTCCAGATTTTGTCTCCCGAACTCAATGTGTCTTTTCAACCTGTCAACACAAAGATTGTTCATGTAATGCTTAATCCTCTCCCTAGATCCTTCATCCGGACCGTTCCATCTCTGAGTGATGATCTGAGCCTCGGCCATAGTAGGAATGAATGTTCCTGTCTTTGTGTCAAAGCTCATGTACTCTCTCCCGTCATATCTGTACTGCTTGTATCCTTTGGTGCTGCCGTCATCTCGCAGTATACAGGCGGTCATTGCTTGCAGAAAATGGAAACCTGCAAAGAGAACAGGAATATTATACAGTATAAACCATATGTTCTCTATATGTGAACATATTACATGTCAAGCTATACAGAGTATGTGCATGACATAAATTAGCAGAGCATTGTGGGTAGATATCACGTGTGTAGATAATCTTGTTAGAGATAAAGACTCTGCTCATCCAACCAGGGCCGATCCTACAGGAGGCAGCCGTCCAGGTTGCTGCTCACCAGAAAAACGGGCTGGTGGTCAGCATTAGTGTTGAGCGATTTTTATCGACAAAATTGAAATCGGCAAGGTGTTTTTGGTGATCGAAATTTTTAGATCATGCGATAAATTTAAGGTTAAAATCTGTGCATCATCTATTAAGATTTGCGCCATTTTCGGCGCTTCCTGTAATTTTGGCGCCCAGCAAATCAGATTACAGAATGAGCAGGGTGAGATGTGTGTGTGCGACATCATGACTGGGATGTGTAGTTTGTGATTGGCTGGAAAAATCACATGACCTCGTTTTACATAGAACAGCGTTTCCTGTTTCAGCCCCAGTGTCTCTCAGCGTCTCATAGGGATAGGACCTGCGCTCTGCCTGTGGCCAAACAGCTCAGCGAAATTAGTCTATTTCTGAACAGAGAAACCTCTACTATTAGCTGTGATCCTTCAAATTTAGTTAGTTTAGAGATTTGAAGATTTTATGTAGTTAGCTAGAGAATTTTAAAGAAGCATCTACAGCTGTAAAGTCACGTTGGGAGCGGGGGGGTGGGGAGGGGGAGGCCCGCGGGAGAACACAGACAAGCTCTATTATA
>JAODAL010087107.1:0-10041 GCA_025379985.1 Phyllomedusa bahiana | reverse complement strand
CACTTTTGCCATCCAGATTTCTTGATAGAGACCCCTTTTCAGAAAATTTTGAACCCCGCAATTTGTTGTTTAAAGGGGGATTTGAAAATGCTGTGATTCCGTTTTTTTAATAAGAACTTTCCAAAACTTTTCATACCTTCTAAAATTTTTAAATTTCTAAACATGGAGCGAAATGCAGGTGGAAGCAGCAAAGAGGGGGGTACACATGGAGGTAGGGTTAAAAAAATGTCCTTCCGTGCTGCGAAAAACACGCATCCCAGGGGTGTAGTTGCAGACTGTCAGGCCTGTCACGCGGGGGTCAGGGCCCTGTGAATATCAGTAACGAACAGCGTCGCCAATCTGCCTTTAGTGGTTAATGCAACCGCATCCAGCATCTACCTCCTCTCCCCCTAGTCACAGCCAAAAATCATCGCATCACAGCATCGTCCAACATAAAAGCAGCCCAAATGTCACCTCGCGAACCCCCCACTGTGGAAAATCCATTTGTCTGAAGACCTCTTTGATGAAAAAATTCGGTTGGGTCAGAAGGAGTTAAAAAAATAAAGGGGATATTTATTGCTCTGACGCCCAGTTACTGATCCCATCAGAGGAGGAAAAGGGAAACCCGGTCAATGGGCAAAAACCCCGGGCGGTCGGCAACCCCTTGCGGGCCCTCTTGCTTGTACCCCGCAGCTTTGGTGCAAAAGCGGACGACCAATCACCTGTGTTGATAGGGGAAACGACATTGCGGATCCATCGGGTCTTTTCCGAAAATTTGCTTGCGAAGCTTCTCAGAGACAGGAGGAAACGGGGAGTGTCAATAGGGGTTCCCGCCACAAAAAGGGAGAGGGGCGGTGGGCAAAAGTCCGTGATTGATTCCGCCAGCCACGGTCAGCGCAAACCCCCCTCCTGTTTTAAGTAAACGCATAAGTAGGGCAAGAAACCTTAAGGGGTTTTAACCACCCCAACATGTCTAGTCACAGCAGGAAGCTAATTGAAATGGGCAACACTTGGCGAAAAAACCAACGCGGCGGGCCTCCAACCACTGACACCCCCCTTTTGTCTCTGCCTCCCCCCCTCCCCACCAAAAACGTTTCCAAAGCTGCCCTGTCTCTCAGAGTCATGATCAGGGACACCCTCCACTTCACCTCCCCCCCGTCGCCCAGTACCACCAGCACCACCAGAGACCCATCTACCCCCTCTCCTCCCGCCAGTTTGACGCCCGGGCACCCGTACAGCGGCCGTCTAGCAGCCAGCCTTCTGTCTTCCGGGTTTGGGACAAAGAAATTTTTTTAAAAACCCAAACCACCAAAGCCAAAAGCCTGAATGTCGGCTTTTGCCGGTTTTTTGGCCGGGAAATGTTGCCTTTTCCGTCGGTAAAAACACAGATGGGTTCCGCCACGTCATGGCCCTGCCTCCCCCCAATACCAGATGCCGAGCAGGAATTTCTTTGCCAGAAAAGCCGTCCCTGCCCTGGCCAGCCACGTTCATCTAAAATTTCAAGCGGTTGTCTGCATTTGAGGGCCGGAAAAGTCCATCTGACCACCGACACATGGACTAGTAAGCACGGCCAAGGCCGCTATATCTCTGTGACAGCTCATTGGGTGAGCTGGGTGGATGTCCTCTGGGGGCGACGGGGCTCTCAGGCTCAGTGCACGCTCTTCAAAAACCGCAGGGATGGGGGCAGGGCTTTTTTCCCCCAAGGTCCTCTGGTGGCATCACGTGCCCAGAGAAACCAAGCCATTTTGAAATTAATTTTGTTTGGAGACCGTCCCCACCAGGTCAGGACTGTGGACGGCTCTCCGCAACGAGACTGAGTGCTGGCTGGGTGACAAGAACCTTGTGCCAGGGAAGGTGGTGTGCGATAACGGCGAAAACTGCTGGCCACGCCTTAAGATCGGTAGGCTGGAGCACATCCCTTGCCTGGCACATGTCATGAACCTGGTCGTCCAGAAATTTCTAAAGAGCTACCCGGGTCTGGACTGCCTGCTGAAAAAGGCTCGAGGTCTGAGTTCGCACTTCCGCCGTTCGCCAACCTGCTTCGTCCCGCCTGGCTGCGTTGCAGCGTCAGCTCGGCTTCCCCCCTCAACCGTCTCATTGTTGACGTGGCAACAAGCTGGAATTCCACACTCCACAGTCCAAAAAGCGATTGTGGCAGCAGCGCAAATGCCATTATGCAGTACGAAGTGATAACATGGCCTGACAAGCAGCATTGCGGACCTCGGAGGTGTTGAGCTCACCGACGAGTGGAGGCAGGGGAAGAGCTCTGCACCATCCTTGCCAGTTTTGAAGAAGCCACCAAAATGGTTCAGTGGGACAAATTGCCCTTAGTCAGCATGAAGCTTTGTGGTGATCTTAGTTCTGAAATGTCGTTGGTCCACTATGAAACAACAGGTCCGCCAGCGACGGAGGAGGAGACGGACACTGATGCGGAAATGGAGCTCTTCTCTCCGTCAAATCCACAAGGCCCGACAGTCACAATTTCACAATTTCATCGGTCTTCATTAGGCAGTGGTTCGAGGTCCAGAGCTAGGTGCAAGGTGGCGCATCAGCTCTCAGGGTGCATCTCTCACGGCAAGTCTGGGGCTGTGTTGAAGCTGTGCGGAGGCAGCGGAGGTGGAGAGGAGGAGGAGCGTATTTCTAGGGACACCGATGTTACGAAGTCCCTGCCTTGGAAAAGAGGTTGGAGGCGATTTGAGGCGGAGGAGGAAGATGAGGGGATGATCAGTTTGCTATTGCCCCTCGACCAGTGGCTTGGGGAAATCAAGGCTCCCCTCTCTAACCATGTGTGTCTCGATGCTCTATTTCCACCAACATGAATCCTCGCATTAAGGCCATCAAAATGACAAACAGTTACTGGGTGGCCCACCTCTGGATCCCGGTATAAAACAAAACTTCAGCCAACTTTCTTCCACCCACCCATATGAGATCAAAATGCAAGGAAATGGAGACCTTGCTGTTGATCAAACTGGAGACATCTGTTGCGTCTGCTTTCACGTTTCTTACAAATGTCAGCGGCGGTGGAACAACGCCAGCGAAGTGACAGCAGTGAGTGGCCAAGTAGCCGTAGCGGCAGCAGCAGGCAGGCAAGGTGTACAGAAGCTAATGGGCTGACCTTGGCAATCTTTATTTACGCAACCTCACCAAGCATGCAATGCACCAGGCAACACTTCACAACACCAGAGAACAGCCTTAAGATCATGGTGCTCGTTATCTGCGTCTCAACAACCGAGTTTTTGTAATGTGTTCCGGACCAATAGACTTCGGGTATCCAAAATGGACGAATGGCCCGAGCTGGCTCGCCAAGACATAGGGCGTGTGTCCTGCCCAGACCAAAGCACAGGTCATATCTGATCGGACCTTCATCACAGACGGATGTAGTCATTACAGAAAAAGCATCCGGCTTTTCCACAGATTTTGTGGATCGTTTGACTTTACATCAAGATGAATCAGGATGGATCTCTGTTGATGTTTGGCCACCAATTTGCGAGGTCACCGATTAGTTGCTGGGTCTACTTCACTATTCCTCTACAAACAGAAATGGTCCTCTTGAAAAACTTATTTTTTATAATGATCATTTCTTACGGCCATTTTTGCCAGTTTCCAACAGTTCATCTTGCTGGTTTTGCTGTGCAGGAGACTGTAAATAGACACCAAGGTTTCATGACAAAACCATTTTCCCACTTTACTCCACTTCATCTTTAGAATTATTCACATTGGTCAATGGTTTTGGGGTCATGTTGCCCTAAATTTTAACAGTGGCTGAGAAGTATATTTATTAATTTTTGGGGTTGTTGCTGTGAGACTACAGCAATAATTATGGTCCTTGGAACAGAAATGTGGCTTTTTAAGTGGCATTTCTCCCTCAACAATTTTTAAACAGTGGCTGAGAAGTCATATTTATAATTTTTTGGGGTATGTTGCTGTGAGATTCAGCAATAATTATGGTCCCTTTGGAAACAGAAATGTGGCTTTTAAGTTGCCATTTCTACCTAACAATTTTTAACAGTGGCTGCAGAGGTCTTATTTATAATTTTTTTGGGGTCATGTTGCAGTGAAGATAAAGCTTATCATGGTCCTTTGAAACCAGAAACATGTGGCTTCTAAGTGGCATTTCTCACTCACAATTTTTACAGTGGCCTCGAGAAGTCATATTTTATAATTTTTTGGGTCTGCTGCTTTGAATGCAGCAATAATACAGATCCTATTCTAAAAAATTGTTGTTTCTATTAGACATTTGTTCTTCACAATTGTCAAAGTGGCTCATGGGTCATGTTTTGAATTATTTGGGGCATTTTGCTGTGGGATCATGCTGCACTATACTACATGGGTCCTATTATAAAAAAAAATGTTGTTTCACAGATAATTTGTCTTCCACAATTGTCCTCAAAGTGGCTCAAGGGTCATGTTTTGAATTTTTGGGGGCCACTTTTGCTGTGACATGCAGCTATACTTAAGGTAACTATTATAAAAAATGTTGTTTCTAACAGAAATTTGTTCTTCCACAATTGTCAAGAGTGGTCAAGGGTGATGGTGCTGTCGAAACAGGAATGGGTGGGACATTTTTAATGGACACTTTGCAAAATGACTTGTTTTTGAAAGTCTTTAACACTATCAACCCTGTTTTGAAAAACCCTTTAATAAAATTTAAAAAAAAAAAGAGATAAAAAGAAATGGTGGGATTCCATATTTTAAAAATGTTTTTCTAGAATTTAAAACTACAAAAAAAACTTGCATTTCCCAAAATACTTTTAAAAAAAAATTCCTCTAAATTGTAAAAGGGAGGGGAACGGGAAAAAACTTAACCAGATGTAGGTTTTCAGGGAATGGAGTAGGGGAGCACGGACAGAGAACAAAGTACAGAGCCCTTTTCCTCCGCACGTTGGTAAAATGGAAAAGAATCCCAAAAAAAAAGGGACCGGGGTGGAACAGGAGCTTAACCCCCAGATTTCCAAGTGAAGTAAATTGGTCCCACTCTACGGGGGGGCAACGCTCCCAGGTTTTGATGTGTAATGGGGAAGGCTGGAGTTCTAAATTTCGTTCCCGCACTCTGCTTCGAGACAGTTTTCGTTGCTGCGTCATCAGGGCATTTTAACCTGCGGTTAATAGATGACGGACGCCAGCCTGGGGGGTTCACCGCACCCACTGTACTTTTCCCGGCCCGGGTCTTTTTTCTGGGCCCCGGACAGGTATAGTCAATGCCAGTTCAAAAAATGGGGGTTAAAGATCCTTTTTCCCGGGACTTTTTTAATCTGGGGGTCAGACAGGTTTAAGGGTTTCTTGGGGCCCGGGGCAGGATAGTCAATGTCCCGTGAAAATAAAATGGTGGTTTTAAAGCTCCTTTTTTTGGCATTTTTAATCTGGGGCATGCAGGTTTGGGGCTCATGGTAGCCTGGCAGGTATATTAATGTCCAGTTCAACAAAATGGTGGTTGAAAGATACTTTTTTCCCGGACTTTTTAATCTGTGGGTCAGACAGGTTTAAGGGGCATTGTGGGGGCCGGACAGGGTTTTTCAATTTTCCCGTTCAACTAAAATGGTGGTTGAAAGCTCCTTTTTTTTGGCACTTTTTAATCTGGGGGTCGGGGACAGGTTTAAGGGGTCATACGGGGCCAAGGCCCAGGGAAAATTTTATAGGGTCCATTTCAAACTAAAATGGGGGTTTGAAAGACTCCTTTTTCCAGCATTTTTTAACCCTTGGGGTAAAAAGGGTTTTAAGGTTTATACTGGGGTTCCGGGAAAGGGGTTTATTAAATTGTCAGTTCAATAAAGGGTGGTTAAATTTTTCCATTTTTTTCCCGGAAATTTTTTTAAATTTGTGGGTAGCAGGTTTAAGGGTAAATGCTGGGTTCCAAAAACGGGGGAAATTTAAAAAAGAGGCTTAAACTCCCGGCCTTTTAAGTGTAATGAATTTTGGGCTTTTTTCCAAAAGGGGATGGAATTTTTTTTTTTTGGGGTTTTTTAAAATAACCTAAGGGGTTTTGGGCCTAAGATTTTTAAAAAGGTACCCATTTGATGTTGTGGTTTTTAAATTTTCAGTTTTCTCCCCCCTTGTTTGGGGGGAAAATGAAGGTGTTGTTGCTCCCCTTGACTTTAAGGGTTTCACCCGGAGATGTTTAACTATCGACTATCAAAAAAATTTATGGGAGGGTTTGGGCCGCCCATCGCCAGGAATTTTGATACCAACGTTTTCGCTCAAAAATTTGTTAAAGATGCCCAAAGCAAAACTGGGTTTTGGCGAAAAATTTCCCCCCAAAAACCCCCTCCCCGCCGGGGACCCCCCGGGAAATCCCTTTCCAAAACGGGCCCCGGGACCCCCCAAGAAAATTTAAATAAAAATAAAAATTCATTTTTTTTTCTTTTTTTTTATTTTTACAAAAAATACATTGATCAAGGGGCTAACGAAAAAAAAAAATTAAAAAGGGGAATTTATTAAAATTAATTTTTTTTTTTCGTTCCCCCCCTATTTTTTTAAAAAATTTTATGAGATGGGGTTAAAAATTGGGGAGTATTATCATTTGATTTCGGGCCATGTACAGTTTTATTAAAAATTGCATTTAAAAAACCCATAAGAGCTTTCGCTCGCTTTCCAAATTGGCCCAAAAAAACCCGGGCGCCTTTTTTAAAACTTAGCCAATCAAAAACAGAGCTCGTTCTGAATTTCTTTTCCCCATAAAACTCTAGGGAAAAGGGTTTACCCTCACCCGTTTTTTTGGGCAAAGGTGGCGGCCCCTTTTTCCCCTACCAAACCCACGAATTTGAATATTTCCCCAAAATTAGAAAAAGTAATAATTTTTTGGGGACCTTTCCTATCGGCCCCTTTTTTTCCACCCCCAAAAATGGGACGCAAAATATTGTTTTGGGTGGATTTTTTTTTTCCTTGGCCCCCTTTGGGCTAAAACCAAATTCAGCTTTTTCTGTTTTTTTTAACTGATTTTAAAAATGCCCGCCTTTTCATTTGATTGGCCCAAAACTTTCCATAGCTTAAAAAGGGGTTAAACTGTCGCCCCTATTCTGTTTGGGTTGGTTTTGCCAACCAATGAAAAGAACTTAAAAATTTTGAATTACTGTTTTTTCCCGGCAATTTTATACCCCAAAAATTCCCCTGTGTGGGGCCGGGTTCTCGGGCCCAAAACGCGTTTTTTGGGGGAAATTTCATTGATTTTTTTTTATAAAAGGTTTTTAGTTTCTTTTTCGGGATAATATTTTACACTTAAAAAAAATGAGTTTTTTTTTCATACCCCATGCCGCACGGAGTGAAGGGGGCCCAAATTTCAATTGCCCCCCCCGATCTCCCCCCATTGACCCCCCCCAAATGGGCCCCAAGTTCCCCCCCTCGGCTTTTGTTGGGCCCCCAGGAAAACCAAGCCCCTCCCCCCCCCCCTATTTTTCCCCCCCAAAAATAACCCCCCCCTTTTTCTGCATTTTTTACTTTATTTTAAACCCCTGTCCCGGGCCTTTTTGATTTTGAGGGGTTTAAAATAATTCCCCAAATGGGTTTTTTTAAATTTGATTGGGGGTTTTCTGCCGACCAATGAAAATCGCTTACAAAATTTGAAATTTCTTTTATTTCCCGGTTTTTTCCCAAAAAATCCTAAATTTCCCGATGTTGCGCGTTCTAGATTTTGGGGAAAATGATTTTTTTTTTTTCATTTTTTTTTTTTTAAAGGGTTTTAGCTCTTTTTTTGATGTTTTACAAAATAATAAAGGCGATTTTTTGGGAAACATACCCATGCCCACGGCGAGAGAGGGGGCCCAGATGGGGTTTCTTTTTTCAACTTATATATGTTTCCCCTTTATGTTAAATTCTGCTTTAAAAACCCCCTCCCCCAAGGGTCATTTTTGCCAACTTCAACTAGGTCTGCCCGTCGGAGCCCGGCGAGCGCTGCAATTTCGCCCCAATTTGCCGAAACCCCCGATCGTACAATTTCCCCGGGGGTTTTCGAACGTGCCCGGGCCCCCCCCCGGAAAAGCCCACCCCCGCCAAAAACCTTTTCCCCCCCCTTCATGCGGGGGGCAGTGAAAAGTTTGGCAAAAGCTGCGGACTAAAAATCCAAACCCTTCCCTCCGACAGGGGTTTGGATCGGGGAGGCGGGCATTTTTTTTTTTTTTTTTCGCCAAAAAAAAACAGGCGAAAATTTCCCCCTTTTTAATGTCGCCCTCAGTGTTCACAGGTGACGTCTTCTTGATAGGAGTCCCTTTTCCCTTTTTCCCTTTTTTTCTCCATCCAGGGCCCGGCTTTAAAAAAAATAAAAACAGACCCAGAAGGGGGCCCGAAGCTGGTTGGCACACTCTGGCATTTTGTAGGGGGGGTTCTCCCCTTTTTTTTTTTTTTTTTTTTTTTTTTGGTTTGACAGTGTATTAATTGGATCTGCCCCTTAAAGGGTTTTTAGGAACAGGTTCCACCCATGGGATGTACATTTATCTCAGAAACAGGCCCCCAAAAGTGTCGGCTCAGGATGAAGAACCGCTTACTTTTGCGCTTGACTCTCCATTCTCTTTCATGGGAGTCCCCAGTACAGAGGAGCGCTGTGTTCTCCATTCTGTTCTATGGGAGTTCCCAGTAGAAGGGAGCACTGTGTTCTCTCTATTCTGTTCTATGGGAGTTCCCAGTACAGGGGAGCGCTGTGTTCTCTCCATTCTGTTCTATGGGAGTTCCCAGAACAGGGGAGCGCTGTGTTCTCTCCATTCTGTTCTATGGAAGTTCCCACTACAGGGGAGTGCTGTAATCTCTCCATTCGGTTCTACGGGAGTTCCCAGTACAGGGGAGCGCTGTGTTCTCCATTCTGTGCTATGGGAGTTCCCAGTACAGGGGAGCGCTGTGTTCTCCATTCTTCTCTATGGGAGTTCCCAGTACAGGGGAGTGCTGTGTTCTCTCCATTCTGTTCTATGGGAGTTCCCAGTACAGGGGAGTGCTGTGTTCTCCATTCTGCTCTATGGGAGTTCCCAGTACAGGGGAGCGCTGTGTACTCCATTCTGTTCTATGGGAGTTCCCAGTACATGGGAGCGCTGTGCTCTCCATTCTGTTGTATGGGATTTCCCAGTACAGGGGAGCACTGTGTTCTCCATTCTGTTCTATGGGAGTTCACAGTACAGGGGAGCGCTGTGTTCTCTCCATTCTGTTCTATGGGAGTTCCAAGTACAGGGAAGCGCTGTGTTCTCTCCATTCTCTTTTATGGGAGTTCCCAGTACAGGTGAGTGCTGTGTTCTCCATTCTGTTCTATGGGAGTTCCCAATACAGGGGAGCGCTGTGTTCTCTATTCTGTTCTATGGGAGTTCCCAGTACAGGGGAGTGCTGTGTTATCTCCATTCTGTTCTATGGGAGTTCCGAGTACAGGAGAGCGCTGTGTTCCCAATTCTCTATGGTAATTCCCAGTACAGGGGAGCACTGTGTTCTCCATTCTCTATGGGAGTTCCAAGTACAGGGGAGCGCTGTGTTCTCCATTCTGTTCTACGGGAGCCAGTACAGGACGCTGTTTTCCCTTCCATTCTTTTCTATGGGAGTTCCCAGTACAGGGGAGCGCTGTGTTCTCTCCATTCTGTTCTATGGGAGTTCCCAGTACAGAGGAGCGCTGTGGTCTCTCTATTCTGTTCTATGGGAGATCCCAGTACAGGGGTGCATTGAGTTCTCCATTCTGTTCTATGGACATTCCCAATACAGGGGAGCGCTATGTTCTCTCCATTCTGTTCTATGGGAGTTCCCAGTACAGGGGAGCGCTGTGTTCTCTCCATTCTTGTCTATGGGAGTTCCCATACAGGGGAAGCTGGGTTCCCCATTCTGTTTATGGGGTTTTCCCAGCGGGGAGCTGGTTCTCCATTTGTTCAAGGGGAGTTCCGACAGGGGGGGCTGTGTTTTCCCCTTTTCTGTTTTTTGGAGCCCCCAAACAGGGGAAGCGCTGTTTTTTCCCCATTTGTTTATGGGAGTTCCCATACGGGGGAGCCTGTTTTCTCCCTTTCGTTTATGGGATTTCCCAGTCAGGGACCTGTGTTCTCCATTCTGTTTAGGGAGTTCCCAGTAAGGGGAGGCTGTGTTTCCATTCTGTTTTTGGAGTTCCCTGGGGGT
>JAODAL010087106.1:0-10041 GCA_025379985.1 Phyllomedusa bahiana | reverse complement strand
AAGGGAAAAGGTTCCAGTGAGTGAGTGTTTTGTTTGTTTTTTTTTTAAAATAAATGGAAGGTACTGTGCCCCTGATAAAATAATTTCATGCTCTGTTTCCTTCTCATCCTCATTCCAGCACTAACTCTTCGGACCGTCTCTCCTCTGCTCCTGATTACTCGCTGATAGAGGAGAGAAAATATCCCCACCCAAATATCATATAACCCTAAACCCTGTTTCTCAGAGTTCAGATCTCTATCCTATAACCTTATATATCACAGAGCTCAGCTTCTCTATTGTATAAACCTATATATCACAGCACTCTGCTTCTCTCTATCATATAACCGTATATATCACAGAGCTCACCTTCTTCTCTATCATCTAAACCCTATATTTTCAACAGAGCTCAGCTCTCTCTATCTATAACCCTATATATCACAGAGCTCAGCTTCTCTCCTCTATCATATAAACTGATAATCACAGAGCTCAGCTTCTCTCCTGTATCATATAACCTTATATATCACAGAGCTCAGCTTCTCTATTGGATAAAGCTATATATCACAGAACTCTGCTTCTCGCTCTCATCTAGCGCTATAGTTCAGAGAGCTCAGCTCCTCCCCCTCTATCCTATAACCTTATATATCACAGAGCTCAGCTTCTCTCCTTATCATATAATTTATCAAAAGGATGTATACCATCTTATACAGTTCAGGATTCTTCCGTCTTTCCACATTAATCGTAATAATATCACAGAGCCTCAGAAATATTATTGATCCCTATTTTACACAAGCTCGCATCCTCCCCCTCTACCTATAACCCTATAATCACAGAGCTCAGCTTCTTCCTTATCATATAATTTTCCTCATCAAGGCAAGCTAATCCCAAATTTTACAGTATGGATGTAAAACCCAAAAAGTTTCCTACATTAACTTTGAATAAATTGTAACTGGTACAATGACAGACCTCAGTGGAGGAAAAATTATTTGCCCCTTGCTGATTGTTTTGGGTTTTGCCATGAAAAGACCAGAACAGTCTATAGTTTTAAGGGTAGGTTAATTTTAACATTGAGAGAGAGAATATCCAAAATAAAATCCAGAAAATCACATTGTATAAATTATATAAATGTATTTGCATTTTGTAGTGAAAAATAAGTATTCGATCCCTCTGGCAAACAAGACTTAATACTTGGTGGAAAAACCCTTGCTGGCAAGCACAGCAGTCAGACGTTTTTTGTCAGGAGTCATTTTGGCCCACTCCTCTTTGCAGATCATCTCTAAATCATTAAGATTTTGAGGCTGTCGCTTGGCTTGGCAACTCGGAGCTTCAACTCCCTCCATAAGTCTTTTATAGGATTAAAATCTGGAGACTGGCTAGGCCACTCCATGTCCTTAATGTGCTTCTTTCTGAGCCACTCCTTTGTTGCCTTGGCTGTATGTTTTGGTCATTGTCTTGCTGGAAAACCCAGCTACGACCCATTTTTAATGTGCTGGCGGAGGGAAGGAGGTTGTCACTCAGGATTTTACGGTACATGGCTCCATACATTCTCCGATTGATGCAGTGAAGTAGTCCTGTGCCCTTAGGCAGAGAAACACCCCCAGATCATAATGATCCCCCCTCCATGCTTGACAGTGGGGAAGGTGTTCTTTGGGTCATAGGCAGCATTTGTCTTCCTCCAAACACAGTGAGTTGAGTTAATGCCAGAGAGCTCACTTTTTGTCTCCTCTGACCACAGCACCTTCTCCCAATCACTCCCAGAATCATACAGGTGTTCACTGGCAAACTTCAGGCGGGTCTGCACATGCGCCTTCTTGAGCAGGGCGACCTTGCGGCCGCTGCAGGATATGACACCATCACGGCGCAATGTATTACCAATGGTTTTCTTAGTGACTGTGGTCCCAGTTGCTTTGAGATCATCAAGTTTCCCCCGTTTAGTTTTAGGCTGATCGATCACCTTTCTCATGATCAAGGATCCCCCCACGAGGTGAGATTTTGTATGGTGCCCCAGATCGAAGTTGATTGACAGTCATTTTGTATTTCTTCCATTTTCTTACTATTGCACCAACAGTTGTCTCCTTCTCACCCAGCCTCTTACTTATGGTTTTGTGGCCCATTCCAGCTTTGTGCAGGTCTATGATCTTGTCCCTGACATCCTTAGAAAGCTCTTTGTTCTTGCCCATGTTGGAGAGGTTAGAGTCTGACTGAGTCTGTGGATAGGAGTCTTTTATAAAGGTGACTATTTAAGACAACTGTCTTTAGTGCAGGTAACAAGTTGATTAGGAGCGTCTGACTGGTCTGTAGGAGCCAAAACTCTTAATGGTTGGTTGGGGATCAGATACTTATTCCTCTCAGCAAAATGCAAATAAATTTATATAATTTATACAGTGTGATTTGAGATAAAATATTTGATAATTTATCCTAAATTTAATGTTAAAATAACTACCTTAAAATTATAGACTGTTTTTTTGTCAGTGGGTAAACTTACACAATCAGCAAGGTATCAAATAATTATTTCCTTCAATCTACAGTGATCCCAGCTTGTTTCTGTAGAAGAATAGCTGCATGAAACCAGACGAATGTTTTATTGTACACTTATTTTGGTGCTTAAAATGCTTATTTTACACGTGCTTTACACATCAGAAAATGCAACAATAGTGTCCCATTGTCTTCTATGGCAACAAGTACAGTAGTACATGCTGCTTTTTATGGGTCATTTAAAGTGTTACACAATGCATTAAGAAAAAAAAACTGGAGTGGATGTCAAGTTTTTGTGCATAATGGGAGTTATACGTGCAGAATTTTACAATGAGATGTCAATGAACATCACAATAAATGCACCAAATTGCTATTGTATTTTGATGACACTTAATGTTGCATATTTTGACACCTAATGTATCAAATACAGTGACGTTCCCTGTACAAAAGTGTGTAAAATATGCATAAAAAAGGCACAAAAAACAGCAGCAAATCCATCAAATGAAGAAAATGCTTATTAAAAATGTGCATCTATCCCATCAATAAAGCTCTTATTTCACTACAAAATTTTTCACCGTCTGAACACAGCTTTAAAGGGCTATATGACCAGGGTCAGTCTTTTGGATATAGCAGGTGTCGCAACAATCTCCTGATTACCACAGGTCCAGCTCCTGACGGCAAACGGCTGATTTTGCCAGGAGAAACCATGACTAGCCAGATATTTTCTAGCAGGTGCAGGGAAAATGTAGTATGGCAGTCCACGTATTAGCACATTTAGCAGTGGCTCTATCGAGGCTTGTAGAGGGGCAGCCCGAGTAATACCCCATCCTCCCCCTCTTTCTGATGACGGTCCTATGGATAGTGGTCTTCAAATCCTCTTTAACCCTTTCCCAACATTGGACATACCTGCATGTCCTAGCAGGAAGCTACTTATCCACAAATTGACATACAGCTCTGTCCTAGACATCTTGCGGGCTCTCATGGAGGACCCGCATGATTGTAGCATGGAACCCCATGCTGTCTCATCCGCAATTAACCCCTCAATTGCTGCAATCAATCGTGGCAGCTAAGGGAAAGACAGACAGAGGGAGCTCCCTCTGTGTCCATTGGCATGGCCAAAATGTAATCACAACTGCCGATGGCTTCCTTAGGCCTCTGGGCTGCCTGTTATGTCACTTTGTCCAGCCGTGCCCTCTGAGCAAGGCTGGGCATAGTGATTGACCGTTACTATGGGTACCAGTACTGCTATGTACTGATATCCTTGTAACCGTGATCTAAAGATCACTGATTCAAGTCTTCTATTTTGACAAGTCAAAAAAAAAAAAAGTACAAAAAAAAGTATAGCACAAAAAATAAAACATGTACGCTGCCCTTTTCTCCTTTACAAACGCCACTCGCCCCAAAAAAGATAAAAATATTTGTGTGTAGTGACCTACCCTATAAATTTGTTACGGACTTTAACCCAGCATGGTGAACGCCCTAAAAAAACAAAAAAAACCCCAAAGTAGTACCAATGAAAACATTTGTTCATCCCGCAAAAAAAGCCCTTACACATCTCTGTATACGGAAAAGTAAAAAGTTATGGCAATCAGAAGACAGCGATGCATAAAAATTGTTTTACCCGATAAAAACGTTTGTGTTTTTTTTTTTTTTTTAAAGAGTTTCAACATAACAAAACTATATAAATTGGGTATCGCCGTTAACGTATCGACCCACAAAGTAATAATAACTTCTCACGTATACTACACGGTGAGCGCTCTTAAAAATACAAAACACTACTGCGATTGCAGTATTTTCTTAACCTTGGATTCCAAAAAACAGATTTAAAATTCTTGTCCCCCCCAAAAAATGATACCAATAAAAACGTCAACTCATCCCACAAAAAAAAAGCCCATACACATTTCCATACAGCGAAAAATAAAAGTTATGGCTCTCAGACTATGCCGATGCAAAAATGTGTTTTATGTAAAAAGGAAAAGTGTTTTTATTGTGTAAAAGCAGTAAAACATTAAAAAAAAAATCTGGGTTTCGCTGTAATCGTATCGACCCGCTGCGTAAAGCTAGCATGTTATTTATACCGCACAGTGACCGCTGTAAAAACAAAAACAAAAAAAAAACCTACCAGGATTGCTCCATTGTGTTTAAACCTCCTCAAAACCCTTCATAAAAAGTGATCATAATGTCATATGAACCCCATAGTGGTACCAATAAAAACGTCAAGTCATCCCGCAAAAAACAAGCCCTTAATCAGCTCCATGTACAGACAAATAAGTGTTATTGATATCAGACTATGTGTAAAAGTAATAAAACAAAAAAACTATAACATTTATCGAATTGTAATTGTACCGACCACATAGAAAATTTATCCTGTTATTTATAGCACACGGCGAAAGCTGTAAAAATGAAGTTTAAAAAAAAAGTTTATTTTCCTCCTATTTTCATGGCCCAATGCTAGAAAAAACTGTGCAACACCTGTGCACCCAAAATGCACAATACACCCTTATATGAGATCCCTGAGGATTGCTGAATCCAAAATGGGCGACTTTGGGAAGGTTTCACCTGTTCTGGTACTTTGGGGGCTTTGTAAATGAGACATGGCCTCACCAAAATCTGCGTTCCAAAAGCCAAATAGCGCTCTCTCCCTTGTACATGCTGCCATGCGCCCAAACAGCAGTTAACACCCACATACAAGGTATTGCCGAACTTGGAACAAATTGCGTAACACAATTTGGGATGCTTTTTTTTTTTCCCAGGATTCCTTGTAAAAATGAAAGATTTTCAGCTAAAATTGCAGATTGTTGGAAAAACATAAATTTTCCATTTTCACAGCCTAACTCTAAAAAAAAAAAGTTAGTGAAACACGTGGCGTCGATATACTCCTCACCCCTGGATATATTCCTTATGGGGTGTAGTTTCCAGTTATGGGGTCTTTTTTAGGGGGGTTTATTAAATTTTTAGCACCTTAGGGTGTCCATAAACCTGTAATGGCACCTAAAGAAAAATTTTCTGAAAATGAGTAGGTGCTTCTCATATTCTGAGGCTTGTGGTTGAGCCAAATAGCGCACTAGGGCCACATATAGGATGTCTATAAAAATGGCAGAATTGGGGGAATCAATGTTAAGTTGCATTTCCCTGTTATTATCTCCTGTGTTCCAGGGACTGATTGATAAAAATAGAAAATCTGCAAAAAAAAAAAAGTGAAATTTTGAGTTTGCTTCAATTTCTGTGAAACACCTAATGGGTTAATAAACTTCCTAAATGCTGTTTTGAATACTTTAAGGGTTGTAGTTTCTTAGGTGGAGTCATTTATGGGGGTATCTAACATACAGGTTCCCGCATAGTCAGAACTGGGTTAGTCCCTAAACAATCTATGTTGCAAATTTTCTTGAAAATATGAAAAAATACTACTAAATGTCTAAGCATTCTAATGTTAAAAAAAAATAGACATTTAAAAAATGATGCTGACCTACAGCAGACATATGGCAGACGCTAGTTATAAACTATTTTGTGTGGAATAACCATTTGTCTTACATGCAGAAATTTTTGAACTTTGACAATGTCAAATTTGTATGGACCAAAATTTCTTACTAACATAGCACAATGTGTCATAAGGAAACAATCTGAATCACATAAGTAAAAGCATCAAAAAGTTATTTCCACATAAAATGACACATGTCAGATTTCAAAATGGGGCTCTGTCAGGGAGTTCAAAACTGGCTGTGGCGGTAAGGAGTTTTCTCATCACAGTGATTGGCTTTTAACATGTAGGCAAAGCTAAATGAAGACTATTACCAAATACATTACTGTTCTGATTTTGCTATGTTCAGGAGATAAAGAAGATTTTTTTTTTTTACTGCCAGTGTACACATGTTGTTGTACATTACAGTCCACCTCTCCCTGGTTGCTTTCGTATATGATTGCTCCACAAGCTGCCATCTGACCATGGTGAGTTACTCCCTGCTGATCCTTAGCTCTAGCACAGGAGTTTGTTCACCTAAGCTCATGACAAGTTTAAACACTTAGGACCACATGTATGAAAACTGTCTAGGTCTAAAATTCACTTTGTTTCCCATAGCAACCAATCAGGGCTCATACCAACCAATCAGAGCTCCCCTATCATTTCATGTAGTGCTCAGGAAAGATGAAAGGGCAGCTCTGATTGATTGCTATGGGCAACAGTGAATTTTAGACCTAGACAGTTTTCTTACATGTGGCCCTTAGGGCTCTGTAGTTTTGTGCATTACAGATTATAAACCTCTTGTACTCATGAAACATGAATAGCAGAGCTGATATTCTAATCACTGCTATAGAACCACGCACAACCTGAACAGGATTTGAGTCCGAAGCGGCCCGTGGCTGTGTGAAATTGCATTGTGAATCATCCCCTTTAAATTTGCACTAGTCAGCGCTTCTCTTGAGGCAGGCTTGTGGCAGAAATTGTTAGTTCCATAAAAAAGAGCCCCAATCACTTATATGAAAGAGAAATTTCTGCCGCAAAATGTAAAAACTACTGCTTTCTTCTACACAAATTCATCATTGCATAATCACATTTAGTAGTAATCATAAAATATCTTGTACCTGCTTAAAATATATTTTTGGTCCTTAGCTAAAAATTTTGCACTGAAGAGCAGTCCACCTGTCTATGCCTCATAAAGTCTTTCTTCCAGTAGATGGATGCAAATACCAATGTTTCCTGAAAATATAGTCTCCCGGAGCAAAGTCACCGGGTTCTTAGGGAACCTAATATACACTCACCGGCCACTTTATTAGGTACACCTGTCCAACTGCTCGTTAACACTTAATTTCTAATCAGCCAATCACATGGCGGCAACTCAGTGCATTTAGGCATGTAGACATGGTCAAGACAATCTCCTGCAGTTCAAACCGAGCATCAGTATGGGGAAGAAAGGTGATTTGAGTGCCTTTGAACGTGGCATGGTTGTTGGTGCCAGAAGGGCTGGTCTGAGTATTTCAGAAACTGCTGATCTCCTGGGATTTTCACGCACAACCATCTCTAGGGTTTACAGTGAATGGTCGAAAAAAGAAAAAACATCCAGTGAGCGGCAGTCCTGTGGGCGGAAATGCCTTGTTGATGCCAGAGGTCAAAGGAGAATGGGCAGACTGGTTTGAGCTGATAGAAAGGCAACAGTGACTCAAATAGCCACCCGTTACAACCAAGGTAGGCAGAAGAGCATCTCTGAACGCACAGTACGGCGAACTTTGAGGCAGATGGGCTACAGCAGCAGAAGACCACACCGGGTGCCACTCCTTTCAGCTAAGAACAGGAAACTGGGCTCCAATTTGCCCAAGCTCATCGAAATTGGACAGTAGAAGATTGGAAAAACGTTGCCTGGTCTGATGAGTCTCGATTTCTGCTGTGACATTCGGATGGTGAGGGTCAGAATTTGGCGTCAACAACATGAAAGCATGGATCCATCCTGCCTTGTATCAACGGTTCAGGCTGGTGGTGGTGGTGTCATGGTGTGGGGAATATTTTCTTGGCAATCTTTGGGCCGCTTGGTACCAATTGAGCATCGTTGCAACACCTTGTTGAATCTATGCCACGAAGAATTGAGGCAGTTCTGAAGGCAAAAGGGGGTCCAACCCATTACTAGCATGGTGAACCAAATAAAGTGGCCAGAGAGTGTATGTCTGGATACATGACTGAGAAATTGCATGAATGGACATAGAGCTGTTCTAAAGATTAAAATCTGTCAAATGTGGGCATCTGTTGTTCCTCCATGTATTCTGTTTCTATTTAGGGCTTATTTCGAGCAGTGATTTGCCATCTATTTTATGTTTGCACTAAGGCAATATTTACTAAGTACTCCTCTCCCTGGGTAATGACTTCAACACAGCCCCCTCACCGTCCCTTCATATAGGTTGCACATGTTATAGAAGTCACCCACCCCTCAAAGTATAATTTTGATGATCGGTATGAAGAACGGTGATTCCCTCCAAGGACAATGCCTTTTCAGCAACATGCGGTGCCTGCATAATGATGTTGAGCTAGATTATATCACTTGGTAAAGCTCCTAGGCCATATGGTGTAAATGGTCATGACTGCTAAATCCTCTCCTAATGGACTCTCTTCCTTGCAGATTTGCTGAATTGATGGAAATTATATCTCGTACAACAAATGGGTTACTGAGTAGCCAGAGCGATCTGTGCTACATCAGCTTCAGCGTTGTGCTGGAAAAGATAGACACTGCACAATGTTGGCTTAATTGAAGGGTTATCAAAGCAGCCGAAAATTGTATAAAATAAAAAAACAAATGCACATTTTAAACTATCGCTTACCCGGCCCTGAGGATCCAGTGGTTACCCTGCTGCTTGGTTCCACGGTCATGTGCCAACAGGAAGTAACAAGCAGTGGCCGCATCGGTCATGTGCTGTTCACATCCAAAACGGTAATGTCAATCCAATGGCAAGTGACCACCGATAAGCTTCAGCGTGGCCATGTGCCGACCAGAAGTAATCAAACACCAGAGCCACCACAAGAATTGTTGACTTGGTCATACACGATCCATAGCTGTTGACGTCGTAACTTCAAGCTCTTGGGCCCTAGTGCAAAAAGTGAAATGGGGCCCCCCTGTTACCATGCGCCCTTTACAATACTGGTGTTGTCTTATGTGGCAGAAGGGCTTTTGGGCCCCTTCAGGCTGCAGGGCCTTGTAGCAACTGTTACCGCTGCACCCCCTGTAGCTGCGCCCCAGTCGGTGTCAACATTTGTGGCACTGGTTTTAGAAGCAGCCATGTATGTCTAATGCTGGACAACCCATTTACTTTGCAGTAATACCTGTGCTCTAAAATGTTTGTTTTTCTTTTCTTGCCCCATACCAAAGAGGGGAGAGAATTTTAGGCTTGGTTCACCTCCGCTGAAAACAAAAGCCATGGGATCTGTTTCACAACAAACACCCAAGGCGACTGATGAATCTTATTAATTGCAATAGGTCCATCAGTTTTCCGATGCGGTGTCCATCGCTGAGATGGAAAAAATAGCGCAGGTTGGAGCGTTATTTATGACGTCATTACCGAGAGAACATGCGACGGAGGTTCCGAACAGAACCTCCGATGCATTTGTGAACCGAGTCTTATAGCTTCAACATTGATTTTAGTTTTTGGGCATTTTAATATGCTACTGGCATAAATTCAGCCAAGCATTCCTCAACACCATGAAAGGGATGTGAAGGCTCCCTCTGTCACTCACTGCTGCAGATTCTCATGAGGAGGCTTCTTGGGGAGAGAAAAAGAATCCTTAAAAGGGTTTTGCCACAAAGTAAAAGTGACGTGGGAAGCTGGCAAATGAAATTACAAACATTTTCACCATTCATTATTATTAAAAATTCTGCACCGTTTTTGTTTTAGCTGCTCCTATAGTGATCCATTGTTTACAGCTCGTCTCCAGGGGATACGACCAGGGCTGTGAGCTCCTCAGTCCTGGTCGCACATGCTCAGACATCACCTCTCCTCTCAGGGAGCTACTGAGTGTTCAAACCCCAGGTGCTGTCACTCTACTCCCGTCCTCTGTACTCCTTAGTAATTAGTCAAACAGTGCAAAAAAAATAATAAAGAAACTCAAAGGGTTTC